>JAPMOB010216711.1:0-22666 GCA_029875015.1 Lepomis gibbosus | reverse complement strand
CTTATCGTGACAAAGATGTGAGTTGCTGCAGGCCATCTGGCAAAGCAATAAAGTGTTGCATTCATGCAGACATGATGGTTGTCTACCTTTCCACCATCGATTTCATCTGAACCTTGTTCTCTTTTAGTGTTTGTCTGCAATCTTGTAAGTATAGCCATTTATGTTTTTTCACCATCACTATGTCCTCTATGTTAATAAGTTCAAGAAGCACATAGTCATAATTTATATGCTCTTCCCATTTAAGTTATATCCCTAATGGGAAGTCTGCGGCAGGATTGGTAACTATTCTATCTTGGATATTTATTTATAAAGACATAATTCCATGCAGAAAAGTGCAGTTGTTTCAGTTATCATCATCCTTTTGGTTTTGACATGTCAGCATTGTAAAGTGAAGTTCAACTACTTCTTCATGCCTTTCCACTTCTTGGTGTTTTAAACAGATGGTTGTGTCTAATTTTATTCATAAAAAAAGCTATGTATACTTGTTGTTTTTCTGTATCATCACTGCAGGGCAGGAGCATCAATTATGAATTATAGGATGTCTGGAAAACACCAATAACAAAGCCATAAAATCAAAACGACTAATTGATCAGTAAGGCTGAAACTGCAAATGGATACCCAAGATGGCTGTTCCAGATGCGTGCGAGCAAAAGAAAAGTAAGTAATTCCAGTAAAATATGTTTCTCTGAGCTTGTGCATATAAAGACATGAAGAGCTTTCAGTTATGGGTCACTGACTGGAGCAGAAATATCTTACTAATCAACAAATAACTCCCTCTGTACCCCAAATGCAACCCCATTCAAGTATCTAGGAAAGCATTCCAAAACACTGCAAAAATGTGGGTTATTGGATCTTATCCTAGAACAAATGGGCTGAAATAATTTAGGTAAGAGGATATTGTGGCAATTAAACAAGACAAAAAACTCCCAATGTCTTCAGGCGATGTTGAGATTTTAATAGCGACTGGTCTAAATTGACATGTGAGTAAATGAACCTTGTGCTCTCTATGTGATTCCTAAAATAGCTTGTATGAAAGCAGGGTCTGTTGTGGAGAGCTGTCACTGACCCTGTAGGCAAGAGAAGACGTGTTCACCCTGACTGCCTGACTGCCTTCCTAGTGACTGTAGCTTGCACAAAGATAAAGCATGTCAGATCCAATTGCCATAGACACACAGTGACCATGACATCATTCTGTGCATAAGTGTGTGTGAGTGAGAGCAAAGGCGAGGAACGTGTGGAAGTAGAGTACACAAACCCTGCACCCTATGCATGCTTTGAGCACACAGCGCAAAGCTAACATGGGCAATGATGTCAACTACTTTCCCATAGAAGGACTATGGGAAAAACTGGGGTGCAGCGAGCAGTAGCCCCCATTTCAACATCTTCTAGGCAGAATGGGACGTTAATGACTATCACTACATGGGTCACATCCTTAAAACTGACATGTGTTAAACATGAATGAATTGAACAGATACATGAATTAAATATATACTGTGCATAATGAGGGAATAAAATGAGGGCCTGGGTTACCTATAATTTAGGTCTCAAATGAATATTCACTGAGGTTTGTATTAAAACAGTGATGCTGGCATAGTTGGACAAAGTGCTAATGGGTTTTATTACAAACTGAAGAATCAGAATAAAATCATCTTTATTTGCCAGGTATGTGCACACATACGAGGAATTTGACTCAGGATTGTACATTACTCATGATGTGCTTACTCATACAACAATACAATTATAAAATAAGATAAAATAAAATCAGACACAGGATACAGTATAGAGGGCACAATATGTACACACTATAAACAGAAACACAAACAATATAGATAGATTGAGACAAGACCACAATGACCAGAGTGGAAAGGAGGAGTAAATTATTATTATTATGTAGATGTTGTTGATGTGATATGGTAGACATATATGCATACATGTACACCCATACACAGTGCAATGGAGCCTAGTGCAAAGGATGTGGGAATAAATAATTATGTGCAGATGTTATGAACTTGAGGTAGGTGGATTTGGTATACAATACAATATGAACAGATCAGCACTGAAACAGAGAATGACAAATAAATATTAAGTGGTAACCAGTTAACAGGTGGCTGATTAGAGACAGACTTACTGGGTTATTGCACAGGAATTGTTCCTGACACAGTATGGCAGAAATCAGCTGTTCATCAGAGTGATGGCTTGTGGGAAGAAACTGCTCCTGTATCGGTTTTGGCGTACAGTGCTCTGTAGCCCCTCCCAGAGGGGAGAAGCTGGAACAGGTTGTGACCGGGGTGAGATGGATCGAGTAGCATGTAGCTGGAGTACAATACTGCAGCTTCATACTATTGGATGGATCGGCAGTGATGTTTCCTGCCCGTTTCCTGACTCTGGCAGGTTGGCGCCGATGATCTTTTCTGCAGTCCTGACTGTCCGTTGTAACGTCCTTTTAGGGTTGTAGTCTTTCCCTGTCCGTTTTGGTGGCAGATGCAAACCAGACCGTGATGGACCTGCAGAGGACAGGAAGGAACTATTTCTGTGACGTGACATGTGCATCAACTATTTCATAGTTGAATACAAACACGATATTATGATACAACCCAGGGGATCCTAATGCCAACCATGGACGATAAATATCATAAACGTGAGACCTGCATAAATAATTAAATCTAAGGCTAAATCATGTTGAAAGCCACAATGCTTGCAGGGCCTTCAGAAAGCTTTCTCAGAAATAGATTTGCGAAGGTTGCCCTCTGTTGGTGATTATGACTATTGTGTCTGTCTGACGTTTAATAAGTTTGGTCACATGCATGGCTGTGCATATTACCTACACAAAGCTGTTTGCACTACATTAGGTTTCCATATTTGTTTTTAATACTCTCCTGCATTGCTTGTGCTGGGATATTTGATATTCCTAGGCAAGCATTAATAACTTAACTACCCTACCTTTCTGTATGTTTGTTTGGGCCTTCTCTTGTCAAAATGCAAGGTAAACTATAGAGTAATCTATATTACGGTACGTGTAGCATACAGTTGTGTATTTAAAAGTGTGAAGGTAAATTGAAATTAAGCCTACAGTAGTCCTACACTACATACAGGTCTACAAGGCAAACCTGCATTTTAGAGCACTTTAACCAACTCATTGTTGTATAGTATGCTTATCCTGTTTGATTAGTTTAATCTGAACTCCACTGGCATATCAGACATATTTAGACGTCATGCTATGATAAAATCGACAAGAGTATCATCCTATGAATATTTCAAGCACATCAATGCCGATATCATGTGCACTGTCTCACTGCACCAATGTGTTCTTCCGCAAGGTATCGTTCGTGATGGGTTTATTTTTCGCGATGAAAGGTATAAAGGCATGATTGTAAACAATATTTCAATCCCGCATCCTATAAATCATTATTTTACTAATACAAAATGTATTACATTTATAACTACACGTTTCATCGAAATTCCGATGTGCGGAACTAGTTTCTCTTGAAAAATTAGTTCCACCCATTTCGCCATTTTGTGTTCCTTAGCTGCTTTGTTGTGAACAGTCAACCTGCTTGAGTCATACAACAACAGTAGATTTTAGTAAAAAGTTAGGTCTAAAAACGAGGTTATTTGATTAATTGTTAATTGATGTTATTCAGCTATATACTGACCGCTGCAACATCTTAATAAAGCGCTGTAACGTTACGAGGGACGGAAAATCGAAGATTAGGTTAGCTAACGTCACTGCCTGGCAACGTGCTTGCTGGCCGACAAAGACGACTGCTCGTCGCACATTTTTCTCTGAATCTTTGATCTACCAGAAGACGCATTGACGACCACCGTGCAGGACACGAAGACTGAGGAGATGGCGACCTCAGTGGGAAACGTGGCTGACAGCACAGGTTGGTTGCTCTTGTTTAGCTAACGTTACCCTTAGATGGCAAATATGTAGGATGTTGTGAAGACGACCCTAACTCGTGTTACAACGTTAGAAGCGATTGAGCTGGTGGCTAGCAGCTAGCTAGCATTCAGATTTTAAATTAGTAAAGCAAGTGTAACGTTACTAGCAATGCAACGTTTTGCGTCAAAATTGAACATGATGGCACTGGCAGCGAAGTAGGACCAGTTAATGTCTCCTTGCTAATGGTAACGCAAGTAGGCATAATGTGTAGCTGCTTTTGTAACGTTAACCTAACAACGTTACGTCTCTTAAAATAGTTAACGAGTCAATTTGACGTTTACGGGCAAGTGTATAAACGTTGTATTAACGTGAAAGTGTTGTATAACCTTAACGTTTTAGTCAAGGGTTTTGTCTAAAATGGTTTGCGCTGTAGCTAGCTAAGTTAGCTAAAGTGTAACATTAGCCCCAACGACATAAAATGCCGTTGTTTGCTAACGCTGAGCGACAAGAGAAAATGGCTTCCTCTGATAAACACGTCAACACCTTTTTGGTTCCGATAACTGTTAAAAGATAATGCTCGTCATTGCTGCTGAAACAATGAGGGCCCTGTTGCATCCTGTTGTTGAAACTGGCTATGAAGACATCATTGTTTGGCGCAGATGCCCAAGGTTAAAGACTGTTTTCCTCTCTGCTTTCAAGATTATTCTAAAGGTGACAAGCGCAAGTGATTGTGGTCATTTCACCTGACATAATTCTTGCATGATCACTAAGTGCTCTATGTTTTTGAAGCCATCCTTCCTTCTTAGATACAAGCATTATTACGTAATGCTCATCATGGGTGGATGAACCTGATCTACTGCGATCTTAGTGTAACGTTGTGCCACTGCAGGTGTGTGGATCCACTGACTTCCACCACACCTTGTTGTACTCTTATAACAATGCATGATGTGTCTGTAGCTTCATGTTGTTTATGCCACACCCTGAATAAACCGACCTCAAAAATCACTATAGGTTCATCTGAAATTGATCGTTTCACCTGAAATGGCACAGAATGAATAATATGTGAGAGTGAATCATTTAATATAACAACACAACACGTTTAAGCCCCAGATATACTGTATTAAGGCTATATGATATTGATGTCAGCCATCAGTGTGTCATTCCCTTCCCAGTCTGTTTTTCCTCCATCATGCATTAATTTTGTTTCAATTTTTTATTACATTTTGATACTTTGTTTACTTTTATGTGAAGTGGTGTCTCAATAAAAATTAAAGCTGCAAGCAGCGTTGGGCTGGCCCTTTCACGTGTAGCGCGTCGGCTTGTGTGCCGGCTGCGTTGCATATCCTGGAGCTCTGCCGGTGCGGCTGTCAATTTGCTACAAGCTTTGGAGCTTCATGAAGGTTGTACGTTACTTCCTGTTTCCCCTTTGTGACGCTACATAGCACTTGGCGCTATAACTATAAATTAATATTGGCGTGTAGATGTGTTTAGGGCTGGACTCTTATTAAAAGTGGAAATTTCGTACATATCTGAGCATGTACAGTAAAGTTACAACAACTTCCTGTGTCATGGCAAAGCATGGCACTCTGCCGTCACGCCGTTTACCGAAAACTCACAAGTTTTACAACATGCCATTGTCAATGTGTCAAGGGTTTTCTGGGACACTTTTGAAGGTGATATAGCCAACCTGCTAGGAGTAGTCCATCATACCGTAAAACGTGTTATTTCCTGTTACCAGCCGGTGAGCCGGTGGTGCTTTGACATTGTGTGTTTGTTGGCATATGGATGTGTTCAGGGCAGGACTGTCATCCTACATGCAAAGTTTGGTGCAGATCTGAGCATGCACACTGAAGTTATAACAACTTCCTGTTTCACGGCGAATCATCGATTTTGGATGCCACATCACAGACACGCCCACTGACGAAAACTCACAGATAGCACAACTTTTCATCGTCAATGCCTTTAGAAGGCAGCGCAGAAATTTGAAGTCGGTCGGACTAAATCCCTAGGAGGAGTTCATTAAAGTACGGAGTGTGTAAATCGCCAAAAATGGCCATAAAATTCAAAATGGGCGACTTCCTGTTGAGTTTAGGCAATGGCTCCAAGAGGCTTTTTTGTGCGTCTAGACATGATACACATACCACAGAAATTTCGTACATGTAGGTGAAACTTTGTCCTGGGGCTGTTCTGTAGGGGGCACTAGTGAGTCATTTTGCCACGCCCATGCGCGAAACTTATAAAATACGAAATTTTTCGGGGTGTCTGAATTATGTGCAAAGGTTGAGTTTTCTAGTATATTTTGGTCCCCAAAACTGAGTTTACTTTGCAGGAAAAAAAATCCTAACAGTTTCATTAGGGTCCTCGCACTGTTTGTGCTCGGGCCCTAATGAGAGACTAAATTGTGTGGTGCACACTGTGGCTCTGAAATACTTAATTCAATCTGCCTTAACAAAGGTAGCCCTGATTTTTCCATACGTTGACCATTTTTGGAGATTGCTGTCAAAAGCCCCTAGATGAGGGGCAAATCGGCGCTTGTTTGCTATATATGAACTGTTCAAAGATGCCATTCATGAGCTCTCCGCTGCCTTGCAGATGCCAGAAAGATCTCAAGCAGTAGGGCTGAATGATTTGGGGACAAAATCTAAATTTTGTGATTTTTTTCTGCTAGATATTGTGATTTTGATTTGCTTTTAAAAAAGTTTTGCCAAAGTTCAATATTCACTGCCAGTCTATTTTTGACTGAAGCTGTATCAAGCAGCACAGAGCAAATGAACCGTGCTGGAAGTCAGACAGAACAGCATAGAGAATCCACTTGATTTTCAAAACTTAACCATGGTAGAAACAAAAAAATCGAGGACAACCGACCAAATCAACAAAATCTGAACAAGTCAGCAAAATAAGGCAGGCAAAACGCTCTTTTTCTGAAATACTCCATGTGGGAAATCTAGCCTGTGGAAAATGGCACAAAACCGGCTCACATAGAGCTCTTATCCATAGTTGAAGCACAAGAAAGGATTAATAGACATGTCAACAACATAGGGCAGGCTAAAGGCTCCGCGGCTGAAACCCTTGAGTGTGAGTTGACGACAGACAAAACCACAGAATAGCCGCCGCCTGTATCTGTTAAGCTAAAGCAATTATCCCACACATTTCCCTCTAGTTTTGTTTTTGTAAAATGTACACGCCCTGTGCCCCGCTCTGATTGGTGAGTAGAACTGTAACAGGAGGTGTATGGCACTTGTGATTGGCAAGCTGGTCTGTCACACAAGGATGACAATAATTACACTACATTTTAATCATGTTCTTTCAAATCGCAATTCAGATTTGAAAACGATTAATCGATCAGCCCCATCAAGCAGGCTAAGTATTTCGTTACTTTGGGGACAGGCCAGGGAGCCATGTAATGAGCGACAGCCAATGAGAGCAGACACAGGCTCTGCTGTCCTACAGAGTTGCTCTCAGAACCCAGTGTTAATGTGCTTTCACCTCTATGGAAGGGGCACAGTAATATAGGTTGTTTAATTTCAACACATTTGCATATGCAAAAATGATATTTTTACCACCAACTCTCTGCAAAACAGTCAGTCCCTGCTACCTTCGTATCCAAATCCATTCTCCCACCCATATCCTTTTCCTTTCCTGTCACATCTCGCGTGAATTTTCTCGACAAAATGTAGTTTGGAGACCATGCAGACTCATCAGGGATTCCTTAGTGAAAGATCTTGTAATGTTTGCTGATTACAAGACAAAATGTTGTGCCAACAGTACAACGGTCTGAAAGTTTTGCTGTGTGACCAAGGCAAGTTGTCTTGTTTGAAGTCATTCTCACACTAAATTATTTACAAATAAAGCATAATAAATTGTATGTGATTATGCAGTTATTTGTGTCTAAAGGGACTTAAGTCATGTAAACATGTTATTGGAAGTCCTCTCTAGTTATGTGAGCAATGAAATTCCAGGACAAACCATATTTAGTTTTATTGAAAAGAGCTTAGATTAAATCCAATTGTGACCCCAATAATTGAAATCAGAATGTAAAATTTCCAAAGATTTGTCATTATTTCAACACTTGATCATAGTGCTCTCTTTATTTATCATATTGCTGTTTTCTGTTTGAGTTCAAATCGTTAGCCATTATTTGCCATTGACAGCATTGTCTTCATGTCTTTTATTTATTTTTTGTTTTCATTTGTCCGCTTTAATTTCTTCCATCACCTCTAACATGTTGTTTCCCCCCTCTTTGGGCTGTGTTGGTGCTCCAGAACCGACAAAACGTATGCTTTCCTTCCAAGGGTTGGCAGAGCTGGCGCACCGGGAGTATCAGTCAGGGGACTTTGAGGCAGCTGAGCGCCACTGCATGCAGCTGTGGAGACAGGAGCCTGATAACACAGGCGTGCTGCTGCTCCTGTCCTCCATCCACTTCCAGTGCCGAAGACTCGACAGGTGAGGTGTGGGGGGGCTGGCTCAACGCACACTGAACATGTGGCGTGGAAGTGGCAGAGAATAATGGGGTCTTCTGTGACTTTCGGTGCACACAGCTAGTCTGTGGAGTCATGCAACAACCGAGCTGCCTCCTGGGATCCAATCGCTCGATCTAAAATGATCTCACTCTTTCCCCTCATGATTCTAACACTGTTTCGGTGGTGGCCATACTGTTGCTTTGCAGGTGCCACTGGCAAGGTTTCGGGTCTTGCAAGTTGAAGGCTTAAACATTTGATCTTGTTTACTCCATTCTGTTCTTTCAATGCACCAAGTGCTAGCAGTATACTCAAACAATTGAAAGTCAAATCATACTACTGTCAAATGGAGCACTAAAAAATCCGTCAGACAAATGCTGAAATTATCACTCGATATACTGTAATAATTTACCAAATAATGACAAGCTTGCTTGGTGATCTCATTGTTCATTGAGTAAAACTATTCAACAATAGCTAGTCAAAGTGATCAAAGCCAATATGGTGCCTATTGTTGGTTGTAGATGCAGCACTTGTCTGTACAAACACCTTCATTTAGAGTATACGGCCAGTATAATTACTTTGCAAAATGGACTCAAATGGTGGATTCTGTAAGTTTGAAAAATGGTGAAATGTGTGTTGTACTGTGTCACGTATTAATATTGTCAACATTAAGTATATTCATCTTGGTGTGTTTAAATATTTACCCCAGCACCTTTTTAAAACAAGTTCCTCCTTTTCATCACTTACACCAATGCATTGAGCCAATACTGCCAGCCACCACATTCAGGTTTTGACCTTTCTGTACCCACTCTGGCCTTACAGATCTGCTCACTTCAGCACCTTGGCCATCAAACAGAATCCAATGTTGGCTGAGGCCTACTCCAACCTGGGGAATGTGTACAAGGAGCGTGGGCAACTGCAGGAGGCCATAGAGCATTATCGCCATGCACTGAGACTGAAGCCAGATTTTATTGATGGTTACATCAACTTGGCAGCAGCTCTGGTGGCCGCCGGGGACATGGAGGGAGCAGTGCAGGCTTATGTGTCTGCATTACAGTATAACCCCGTAAGTGACGTGCCTTGTGAAGAAATCCTTAAAAAGTAACTTAACACCAGGATGACAGCGTTTAATTCCTTCTCTGGTTGAATGTGTCAAGCCTGTTCCTCCTCTTACCACACCTAGGATCACTGATAGGTGTGGTTATAAATTTACTCTGTTCCACCAGTAGCCATACCCAACAGTGATGTCACAGGTTCCTAGAGTACACCTCTTCAAGGTGGTGTATGGGATTTTGAAGAAGTCAATTACCATGACAAATACCATAATATAGACCAAACAACGACAGCAAGTAATGTAACCAGGGCTGTGCACAAACATCAGAATTTTTTTTCGCACACAGAACAGACAGCTAGTTGACCATGTGGAGATACTTGCTGGATTTCACATAAAGACCTTTTCATACTCGTAACAAGGTGAAAACCACTGGAAAATAAGATTTTAGGAGGCGTTAAGTGACTCTTTAAATTGACATGAAACTATCTGCTACTAAGGCAGACCTATTCAGAGGCAACATATTGATCTGCAGTTTGTAAAATTAAAATATGTTTTTTTGTTTTTTTTCTCCCAGGACCTTTATTGTGTGCGTAGCGACTTGGGCAACTTGCTTAAAGCCCTTGGGCGTTTGGAAGAGGCTAAGGTATGTTACAGTGGGTTGGAATTTATATAGATGTGTTGTTTGTATTTTCTTTGTAGATTATTCTTTTTTTTGTCAATACATTTTTAGTGCCCCCCCTCACTAAGGCCATAGATGTTCCTTTTTTATCCCATTGACATTTTTAAGCCAAATCAAGTCCTTTCCCTTCAACCCCCATCGGCTAAATGAAGGACAGGAAATAGTAGCCTTTTCTGATTTTTCAAAGTTGCAGTGAGCTTCTCACCCCTAACTTACTAAAAACCGTCAGGAGTATTGGACTGCAATAAGGCATTCGACTTTTCTAATTTTTTTGTTGTTTTAAATCATAGCCCACAAATTTTCTGTTGATTACTTTTTAGACAGCTTCATTTTTTCCAGTATAGTACACTTATTATGTTTGTCCTCACCCTGTATCACTCTTAGTCCCAATGTCCTTTGCTTTACCCCGACCTTTAACCAGAGGTCAGCCCCTCTCCTTTCAGGAAGAAAGGCTGAAGTTTTTAAATCAAAACAGTTCATCTGTATTGTCATTTTTGAACCTTGGCCCATGCACTTTGATATAGTTGCTTTTGGAGGGAAAATGCTGGCTCGGTCTTTGAAGAATATATGAACTGAATCTAGTTTATCTTTGCAGTGCAAAAGATAAGATGGTTTCTAACCTAAACACTTAACTCCAATATTGTTTATCAAGTGCCCAATGACAGGCTTTTGGTCGCTTGGTTTGCTGTCAGTATGTTTGCTGCCAGTGTGGGTTTTATATCCAAATTTTACTCTTCCATTTGTCATTTTAAAACTTGTGTCTATATTCCCGGGGTGGGGCTACTGGGTTGGGTCACATCTGGATATGTGGAGTTGTCTCGCTGGTTACAGGCCATCTTATTTCGTGCTAGAGGGGGGTAATGGAGTGGGGAGGAGCATCAGGGAGTCACAAGCTCCCCTGCTCTGTCGCTCCACCCCCCGCGCGCTTGCTGAGGATTGGTGGAGTGTGCGCGCTCAGAGCTGTCTTCCTGAACCTTCATTTATTGTCCAGTTAGTGCAGAAGCACAACTGAGTGCTTCTCATGCACACATGCATTTGTTTTTGACTATGGTTGATTATGTAAATGTAACCCAGCTGGTTATCTGTTCTGATATCCACTGCTATTGAATGGCTTGTTTAACTGTGGGTTTAAGGGGGCTCATTCTCAAGTGCCTTAAAATGGTCCAAATGGCATCAGGCAGACAGCTCACAATCTGTACTCCACCACCTGCGTCAGCTGCTGGGTTAGAAAGACAGAAGCACGCGCAGCAACAGCGATGACTTCTTTATTTCAGAGCTGTGGAGGCTTCTAAATACAAATAATTACACCACAGACTTTTCTCCCTACCCCATTGGCCAGGATTCAAGAAAGCAGGCCCGGATAAAGAAATCAAAGTTTTCAAAATATTTCATGAAAATGCTAAAAGAATAAAAGAAAAGCAATGATTAATACTTCTTCCCTTTTCCTTCAAATATGTAATATTCCCAAAGAAATGGGATCAGTTCATTTGGGCAAGATCAAGCCAGTAACTGCCCTCCTGTAGTACGATATGAAAACGTAATTGATGGACAGCTGGAAGCCTGACTATGTTTTGCTGATAAACTGAACACATCAAAGCCTTTCTTCCCTCCCAGTTACCCTTACAGTATTTATTTTGTTTTCTTTGAAATGAAGCATTCATTGCATGAATGAAAACTAAGAATAGTGTGTTTTTATGTTTGTTGTGATTTGGAACAACCAATTTTATTTCCATATAAAGAAAGAATGTATTGTTTGAAAACTTTTACTAACGGTCTTGTTTTCTTATTTTGTCTCTTTTGGTTTTTCCGCAACTGATATTGTTATTTAGAAGGTTTCAGGTGGGTGACACTATTCCTGCGTAGGTGCCTGGCGGAAAGGAACACTAGGGCAGCCTCAGTCCTCTCCTCTTCTTCCAGCCAGCTGCGGCCACCACTCTGACAAAGTCCAAAAATATGGTAACGGGTTTGTAACTGCCAACAAAAGAAAAACCACCTCACTTCATGCTTGAGCTCCTCTGTCTTGTGGCTTCCTTTGAAGAGCAAAAGAAAAAAAAAGTAACTAAACAAATTACAGTAAGCATTTCTTAAAATATGCTATACTAATTACCCAATTCTGAATTAAGTAAAAAGAAACTTGGATTTGGAAGCAATAATGGTGAAAACAAGTAAGAACCCTCTAACTCTTACATGCTGTTTATTTTTTCCTATTTTATGTTGGTTTTCCTTCTTTATTTTGGAGTTGCAGCGTTCTGATGATGATGATGCAGATAGTGCGCTGTGAGTCTGCAGTAGCGCAGGGGCTGCGCAGCGATACCTTCCAGGCAACCAAAAAGGCGGAACGCGCAAGCATGCGACTCCCCTCCCCCTCACTCCCTTTGGCCTGTTGGTTGCGGACCTCTCCCCACTCAAACCAGCCTCGCTCCCAAATGCCCCAAAATCTCAGACATAATTGGCATTTGAAAGAAAAATTGAATGCATAGTACATCCTTTTTACTAATTCAATGATATATGGCTATTAATCATCTTAACATCACATTGTATGTTGATCCCTCAACCCCCCCCCTCCCCTTTATTCTGAGAAACTTTGGTGCTGAGTGTGTGCCAGTCTGGTGTTGGCAGGTGTTCTGCCAGGGGTTGTTGGTCTGCACCTGTATTACCTGGCCATTCAGCAAGCGCAGCAGCGAAGTATTGACCTTTGCCTGGAGCAAGGTCACGCAAGCAGCATTATATGGTGCATTGTGGTGGTGGCAATAGTCACACACCACATGCCCGCATCTGTTGCGCATGCATTACAGGGACCATCACTTGCACGAACTGTCAAGCATCCCAGGTTGTGAGATAACATGCCCACATAAAATATTTAGCATGCATACAGATATTTTAGATCTAAATATTAGATTTACTACCAGTTGGTGTTGATATTATTAAAGGGTAGCAGTAGACTGTACCTGATGTGGGGACCACGAAATATTCTGACAATGTGGTCATAACTGAAGGATGAGGGCTCTCGTGTGGGTGTTGGTTGGATCCGCGCAGCGTAGGAAAAAGCAATGCAGCTTAGCGCGGCAGACTTGTATGCACAAAAGCCCATGCTGCAGACTCACTTTTTGCCATGATGGAGAATAGTCACTAATTTTGCTTTCTCTGCCCTTTTTGTTTTTTCTTACTTTTATTCTCAATCTTCTATTTATTTTTATTTACAATCCCTTACCCTCCCTCTACATACTATACCTCTCCCATTCTACCTCTTCTCCTCCTTTTTCCTGTGGTTTTTCATTATAAACCCATTGAAGGCTTGTTACCTGAAAGCAATTGAGACTCAGCCCAACTTTGCAGTGGCTTGGAGCAACCTGGGCTGTGTATTCAATGCCCAGGGAGAGATATGGCTGGCCATACACCATTTTGAAAAGGTCAGTTGCATTTAAAAAAAAAAAAAAAAATTCTACTACGTTATGTCAAGGCAAATTCTTGTGGTGTTTCATGTTTTTAAGCTTTGTTTTGTTTTTTAGGCGGTAACTCTGGACCCAAATTTCCTTGACGCATACATCAATTTAGGGAATGTTTTGAAGGAAGCCCGCATCTTTGACAGGTGAGTCCAAAGCATGACATAGTAGACAGCATGATGCTCCCTTTATACATTAATGTGAAATATTTTTTCGTCTTTAAAAGCACCACACCCTGTGTGGAATTTCATATGAGTGAAGAACTTTGTAAAGTGCAGTACTTTCATGTCAGTGTTGATCTTGTAGCTGTATTTTTGCATTCCATTGTTAGGCAGGGCAGGTTTGCCGCATCCACTGATACAGTGGTTTTATTTTCAGTAATACATTTGTATAACAGTATACAATGTCCTCCAGTACTTATGAAGTCGTGTAAAATGTGTACAACTTTGCATTTACACTGTTAGTGTCCCTTATGACTTCTGAGAAGATAATTAAAAGATTTCAGAAAAAGAAGACATTGAGCTAACATGTTTTCGTATCTCCCTTATTTTATGTTTCCAGAGCTGTGGCTGGATACCTAAGAGCGTTGAGCCTTAGCCCCAACCATGCAGTTGTCCATGGAAATCTTGCCTGTGTCTACTATGAGCAAGGCCTTATTGACCTGGCTATTGACACCTACCGTCGTGCAATTGAACTACAGCCACACTTTCCCGATGCCTACTGCAATTTGGCAAATGCCCTGAAGGAGAAAGGCAATGTGAGGCAACACTATGTGTCTCCTGTCTGGACAATCTTAGATATCAAAACCTGAATATCTTTAAGTCCCTTTTTAAATTTAACTTTTAAAATTCCAATGTCTCACCAGGTGTCTGAAGCAGAAGAGTGCTACAACACGGCCTTGCGTTTGTGTCCAACCCATGCAGACTCCCTAAACAACTTGGCCAATATCAAGCGTGAGCAGGGCAACATTGAGGATGCAGTTCAACTCTATAGGAAAGCACTAGAGGTGAGTTGGGTATTAACATTTTCTGTTCATGTTTTCCACTATGAATAAGTCTGTTTAACAAGGCCATTGTAATGGCTGTAAATGTGAGCATGGCATTCTTGTACTGTTTTTCTTAGTCACCCCTTTTGTATTTTCATCAGGTGTTCCCAGAGTTTGCAGCAGCTCATTCTAACCTGGCCAGTGTTCTGCAGCAGCAGGGAAAACTCCAGGAGGCCCTCATGCACTACAAGGAGGCCATCAGGTTTGTCAATCTTTGCTACAGCTACCTGCTGACTTTTGATTGTATCAATGTGGTGTTAGTTTACAATAGTTAAAGCAAAACCTTTAGTGCACCTCATAATATTTGTGTGATACCACATCACTCTGCTCAGAATTTTTATGCATTAGTGAACATGTAAAATCCCATGTTCTGTACAGTTTAAGCTGGTGGGTTTTTTCCCCATGTACAGTCTTTTTCTAAAGTACAGCTGACACTACCAGTGAAGTAATGTTATTGTAAAAGTGTTCCTGCTTGGTTTTAGAATCAGCCCCACATTTGCTGATGCCTACTCAAACATGGGCAATACACTGAAGGAAATGCAAGATGTACAGGGAGCGCTGCAATGCTACACCCGTGCCATCCAGATCAACCCTGCCTTTGCAGACGCTCACAGCAATTTGGCCTCAATCCACAAGGTAGGAATAATTCTTAATTTTAACTCCAGTGTGTTGGTTCCTTATTTATTTATTTTTTTACAGTTGTGATGACTGAATTGTGTCACATCACCATAGGGCTTTACCTGCCTCAGAGTTACTTGCAGTGCCAAGCTATAATGACTCAACAGCTCAAACGGCAATGAGATCACAATCATTTTGTCTCAGTACCACTCAAATTAGATTTTAACAGTTGGCATGAGTAAATAATGGTGTACTGACTATTGGGTTTATGCTAGTTAAATGTGTGTATGTAGGTTCACGGTTTGTGGAGTCATTTGCAGAGAATGCACACACATAGTTCGACATTGCCACCTGTTTTATGTGCGGAAGAATGTATTTTGATCTCTTATTCTAATGTGTTTCTTGTCTGTTAGGATTCTGGAAACATCCCAGAGGCCATTGCATCTTACCGCACAGCCTTGAAACTCAAGCCAGACTTCCCTGATGCTTACTGCAACTTGGCACATTGCCTGCAGGTTCTTACATGTTTATATCTATTTTAATACATTCAGTAGTTATTTGTTTTTGCTTCTGTTAAAAGTTAATTTTCTAACTCTCTCTTTCCTGTCACTCTTCCAGATTGTGTGTGACTGGACAGATTATGATGAGCGGATGAAGAAGCTTGTGAGCATTGTGGCTGACCAGCTGGACAAGAACCGCTTGCCTTCAGTGCACCCACACCACAGCATGCTGTATCCACTCTCTCATGGCTTCCGCAAGGCCATTGCTGAGCGCCACGGAAACCTTTGCCTGGACAAGGTACACGCACTGATCAAAGCAAGTAAACTTTAATTCATTTTTGGGGGTGGTGGGGTGGACGATTGCTGGTGATGGCAGTGGCTGTCTGCAGGGATATGGGGAAGGTAAGGGATGGGCAAGATAGATATATTTTAGAGGTTAAAGCTGGTGGTAAATGGATTGCTTGCAGGAATGAGAGTATGGTGCATAAGGTTGAACATTAATTTAGAGGAATCTGTGGTTGTTTATAGTGGTTCAGCGTTAGTCCACCATTGCTAGTGTGTGTGTGTATGTGTAAGTACACCTGCTGTAGTTGTATTTTTACACTATTGCTTATTCCACAGATCAATGCACTGCACAAACCGGCTTTTGAGCATCCAAAAGATCTGAAGGCCAGTGGTGGACGTCTCCGTGTTGGCTATGTCAGCTCTGACTTTGGCAACCATCCTACTTCCCACCTGATGCAGTCCATTCCTGGAATGCATAATCCTGAGAAGTTTGAAGTAGGTGATCTATATTGGAACTTTAATTCTAGAAGTTACAAACTTAACCTGAAAAGTGTACAATGTGTGGTCTTGCCATTAACAATACAAAGGATTGACTGAAATCTTTGACAAATTGTGTATGTGTGTTTACAAGCATATATAAATGTGATTGTTTTTTTCTTTTTTTTCAAGGTGTTCTGCTATGCGCTCAGCCCTGATGATAGTACCAACTTCCGTGTGAAAGTGGTAGCAGAGGCTCATCATTTCACAGACCTCTCACAGGTAACTGTTATGGCCTTGATTTGCGTCTATATCAGTATTCGTATATTTCCTTAGTGCCTATTAACCTTAAGGATGTGCATTTTAACTGACTGGTCTTTTCAACAAAAGAGTTGCGTACGTGATGTCAAAAACAAACTGTTTTCACTGAAACTGGTACCTCTCCTCCAGATTCCCTGCAATGGCAAGGCAGCTGATCGTATTCACCAGGATGGAATCCACATTCTGGTCAACATGAACGGATACACCAAGGGAGCCCGAAATGAGCTGTTTGCCCTCCGGCCTGCACCCATTCAGGTGAGTGCTATGTATGATTTCTGATTGACAGACTTACATCCTAGGGATAAATTGCAAACAACTGCACCTTCACTCATATTAATCAGGTCTGTGTTGGTTTCTACCTGGTCAACAGTCTATGTGGCTGGGTTACCCTGGAACCAGCGGTGCTCCCTTCATGGACTACATCATCTCTGATAAGGAGACGTCACCTATTGAAGTAGCAGAGCAATATTCAGAGAAACTGGCCTACATGCCCAATACTTTCTTCATTGGAGACCACGCCAACATGTTCCCACACCTCAAGGTTTGTCCATCCTTACATTGCTGCTATTTATTTCCTTCAAAACAGAAAAGACATTACCAAAAATATTCAGGCTGTTAAACATTTGTGTTCTTTTTTTTGACCCACAGAAAAAGGCAGTGATTGATTTCAAGTCCAATGGACACATCTTTGACAACCGCATTGTTCTTAATGGTATTGATCTGAAGGCCTTCTTGGACAGTCTGCCAGATGTGAAAGTGATAAAGGTGAGTTAAGAGAATTTCCTGAACCTTTTTTAAGAAGCAAGTTGTTTTATGTGTTTCATTAAATATCCAGGGAGTTTAGTGTGATTGGGGCACCGTAATTACGTTTTGTACCCATAGATGGCAAGCTGCTGATTCAGATGTGTATACTAATGTGAACCATGCAGTCAAATATGTCATCCAATGATTTGGCCTTGAACCATATGTAAGTTGATTTGAATTTGAATTGTTCCCTGTGACCAGATGAAGTGTGACAACAACCAGGAAGCTGCCGGTGACACAAACGGAGCTTTGTCCATGCCTGTAATCCCCATGAACACAGCAGCTGAAGCGATCATCAACATGATCAACCAAGGCCAAATCCAGGTCACAATCAATGGCTTCACTGTCAGCAACGGCCTGGCCACCACACAGGTATGTATAACTTAAGGCTCGTGCAGACTACACGATTTGCAGCGTTGGCCGATGGCCGTGCCATTCACACTACACAACTTGCCGTCTTGTGACGGGAGTCTTGAAGTTGTTGTGGCGTTCACACTACGTGACTGATCGGTGACAGGGGGGCACACACTACACGAGCTGACAGCGACTCTGTCACCCGACGCTGGTCTCCAAACTATGTTTTGTCAAGAAAACACGGGTGAAATGTGAAACGGGAAATGACGCGAACCTACGCACGAAACAGCTGTTTGTTATTATGAAGATACCAATTATAATAACAAAAAGTCTGGAGGTGAGTAAAAAGTGTGGTGAAAAAGTAGCTGCCTGCTCTGCCAGCAGCCTGTTCTTATTGGGTGGATGTGGAAGTTGAGTCGGCCATCTCTGCCAGATATTTGGCATGCTAGATATCTAGCAGACGTCAGAAATGTGTTGGGACGCCGTTGTGACGCATCGTTGAGTAGTTCACACATAACGACTGGCGACCACCAATCAACCGCTGATTTACCCCCAATCACAGCCTGACGGTCGCTGAGTGGCAAGTCGGGCAAAAATATTGTGTAGTGGGAATTAGGGCTTTAGATGCACTTGTCTGTGTAAATGCAAATCTTGAGGGACATGGTGTAGGTACAAAACATTTACAAATGCAGAAACAAGGTGAGAGCAAGCAAATAAATGCATCTTTCTGCATTTCGAGATCTTTTCAGCAGATGAGGTTGTCTCTGAGAGGGTGGTGTCTTTGTGAAAGTAAGCTGTGAGCTCAGAACTGTTGGTGAGGAACACGTTGACAATATGGCTTGGCTGTAACATCGATGATACTGTCTAGGTTTTCCAAACAGCATTATATCACTGCCTCAAGTGGCTCAAACAGTCAGAACCTGCCCCACCGCTCAGGGCGAAATCATGAGGCCACTCCACGTAGGCCTGCACAATAAAACAATAAATATTGCAATATAATTTTTTTCAGTAAGTATATAACAAATGTTCAATAAATACTGAATAAAAGTTTGATTTTCACTTACATCATACACCAACCAGGACTTTTTTATCAAGATGATTTATGTTGAGGAAAAAGGACTGAAAAAAGCTTTTACTTCATTTTACTCGTGCGTATTTGTTGACAAAAATTTTATAATTGTTTTGAATGTTCTGCCTCAGATTTGTGACATGATCCATGGTTTGGCCTCAAGTGCTGACCATAAAGAAGAGTTTAAACCACAATTAGCCATCAGGTTTCTTAAACTATCACGCTGGAGAAAAAATCAGCCTTTAAACTTGAAAGAAAACGATTTGATACATATAAACATATAAAACTTTTTATAGTGATAACATTTTTGACCATATCGCCAGCCCTAACCCCACCTCTAAGCAACACTGTTTTGTCCCCCATTTTAGATCAATAACAAAGCTGCCACTGGGGAAGAGGTGCCACGCACAATCGTTGTGACAACCCGCTCTCAGTATGGTCTCCCAGAGGACTCTATCGTCTACTGCAACTTCAACCAGCTCTACAAGATTGACCCCCCTACTCTTCAGATGTGGGCTAATGTAAGTTACACAGACATGGTTATAACTACTGGTTTGAGTGTTCCTTAAGCTCGGCACTTTAAAAATAAATATTTTCGTTAAGAAAAAGAGAAGAATCCATTTTAAAGCTCCCATCTCCCTGCAGATTCTGAAGCGTGTGCCCAATAGTGTGCTCTGGCTTCTTCGTTTCCCTGCTGTCGGCGAGCCCAACATCCAGCAGTATGCTCAGAACATGGGTCTGCCTGGTTCTCGCATTATCTTCTCTCCTGTGGCCCCCAAGGAGGAGCATGTGAGAAGGGGCCAGCTGGCTGATGTCTGCCTAGACACTCCTCTATGCAACGGTCACACAACTGGCATGGATGTTCTCTGGGCTGGAACACCAATGGTCACAATGCCAGGTTAGGGCGCTAGATTATTAAGGAACAGACTTTTAACACGTGGTTACCAATTGATTAGAGTATTTGTAGTTGTTCGAGCTATAACACTCAGGAAATACAACCATTTTACAAATTCAGTTTGTCTGATTGTCTTATGATGAATTAACTTGTATCTGTAGAACAAGTGAAAGCTGCTTTTTAATTGTGAAACCTTCTTTTACAGGTGAGACCCTTGCCTCCCGTGTGGCTGCCTCACAACTCCGCTGTCTGGGCTGCCCTGAGCTAATAGCCCAGAGTCGCCAGGACTACGAGGACATAGCAGTCAAACTAGGCTCTGACATGGAATAGTAAGTAGAATTTGATGTGACTTCTTTTGAAAAACAATGTTGTTAAACTGCGACGTCTGAAAATTTTCTTTGTCTCCTTCAGCCTGAAGATGGTCAGAGCACGTGTGTGGAAGCAGCGAATCTGCAGCCCCCTTTTCAACACCAAGCAGTACACAATGGACCTGGAGAGGCTCTATCTGCAGATGTGGGAGCACCATAGCAAAGGCAACAAGCCAGAACACCTGGTCCAGATAGTAGAGACCAGTGAGAATGCCTGAACTGGAACTGAACTTGTTTCCTTTAAACACAAACCATGTCCAACCCCCCCTTCCCCACCATTTTTTTGTTAACCATTGTCAGCACCCTAGCTTGGAATGTGCAGTTTCCACTCCAGCCCCTCTCCCTGAATGATTGTTTTCATTTCTCTCATTCGCTATTAGTGGGACTCTTTATTTGCAAAGGAGCCTACAGATGTACACATTTGTCCCCGGTCACAGTCGTTCATCCACATCGTATGTCTGCATTTTCTGAGCCAGATAGAGCCTGAGACTTTGAGGCCCTTCGTCTGAGACTCTTGTCCTAAAACACAGTATATTTGGTGAGCATGAGAGGATTGTGAATGCCCTGCTTACCCCTTCAGTACATGGATCAGTGGATTTTAAACAAATTTTTTTGGTCCTGTCAGTGTGCGTTCAAGACTATTTGCAGCTTGTGGAGAGAATGCCCAGCCGTCATTACTTGTTGATCTATTTATAATAGATTAAGAGTGTAGTGTGTTTTAAAAGGACAATGTTGCACCACAAAAATTGTAACTGACTTAAGTTTCATCAGCTTTAACATGCGATTGTAAAAACAAAACAAATAGGTTGCAACTGCTCTTTAGTTTGTCTTAAGCTGTTATTAAATTACTACAATGAGTAGATGTGCAAGTTTTGGGGAAAATGGTCTACATGAAGACTTCTTCTCCTCACCAAATGCCAACTTTTATTAATTTAGTGGTAAATCAAGAAACATGTTCAGTAGCTGTTGTCCTGTTTGTCATCTTATGCTTGTAAAGATTATTGGACAAAGCTGGACTAAGGAGCTTCAATTCATTGGAAAGGGCCTAAATTTCAGTTTAGATGTCAAAGCTGTTCACAAATTGATCTTGTTTTTTTAATCACTCAAACCAGGAACGGCGTAGGTAAGTATTTTCTAAGCAGTTTTTCTTTTTGTATTGTCTGTCAACTGTATGCTGTCAATAATGCCACGAGGCTCTGAATATAATAAACATATAAAAAGATGGCAAAACTCTGCACTGTTTTTTGCACTCACTTGATTCAGTTGGTGTTCACATGTGGCAACAATGTTTAATAAATGTAAAATGATTAAAGCAGACTGCCTCTTTTTTTTGCCTCTTTGAATTGGGTTGCAGGGTATATGTGCTCTCCATGGGGACAAGGCACTTCAGCAGTGTTGTAAACATGTTGATTAGATAGAAAATAGCACTGATGAACATGGATTCATATATTTTGCTAATAATGTAGCAGGATCACAGTGCCAACAACATGAGTAAAGGCCCTGCGTTTGAAATCTGCATAACATTGGCAAATGTAAGTCACTTTGGATAAAAGCATCTGCCAAATCACTGGAAAGGCTCCTCACATGGGTATTGCTGTACATTAATGTTAAGCATAATGTAGTTTTTTACTATTATAGGGCAATTTAATCAACATTTTATTAACCTTTAATATGTGAATGGACAGGAGCTATCAGGGTAGATCCAACACAACCTGTTCCAGCTTCTCCCCTCTGGTTGGCGCTACAGAGCACTTTGCGCCACAATAACCAGACCCAGGGACAGTTTCTAATAGTCCCTACCCATCACTCTGAACAGTTAACTCGAGACACTGCCAGAAACAATCCCTGTAAAATAACCTTGTGACTCAGAATCTAACATGTACCTGTACAGTGGATAGAAAAAGTCTACACACACCTGTTAAAATGCCGGGCTCTTATGAAGTAAAATAATGAGACAATGATAAATCATGTCAGAACTTTTTCCACCTAATGTGACCAATAATGTAAACAATTCAATTGAAAAACAAACTGAAATCTTCGAGGGTGAAAATTTAAAAATAAAAACCGTAAAATAACCTGGTTGCATAAGTGTGCACACCCTTAGACTAATACTTTGTTAAAGCACCGTTTGATATTATTACAGCAGTCAGTCTTTTTGGGTAGGAGTCTATTAGCATGGAACATCTTGACGTGGCAATATTTGCCCACTGTTCTTTGCAAAAGCGCTCCAGATCTGTTAGATTGCAAGGACATCACTTGTGCACAGCCCTCTTCAGATCACCCCACAGATATTCAATTGGATTCAGGTCTGGGTTCTGGCTAGGCCATTCCAAGACATTAATCTTCTTCTGGTGAAGCCATGCTTTTGTGGATTCGGATGTGTGCTTTGGGTCGTTGTCATGCTGAAAGGTGAA
>JAPMOB010216698.1:0-44931 GCA_029875015.1 Lepomis gibbosus | reverse complement strand
TAGCAACATATCATGTATTATCTTGACTAGGCAACAGTTGTGGGTTAATTGATTATTTAAAAATGAGGTCATTTTCAAATAATCAATTCAAAATTTTTAATCAAAACAGCATCATACACTTGTAGTTGCTCCATGTTTGTTTATCTTTTTTAAACACAGCCTTTCCCTCGTAATCCTGTGTTGACCGTCACGCTATGAATTGTGGGTAATTCCCTTAGGCAAAGTCTGCAGAGATGCAGTCTTATGTAAAGTGTGCATTAAGGAATCAAAACGTCTGTTATAGAGCCCTTATGCACCCTTATTTTTACGGACTAACCGGGAACATGCCTCAAAGTCCATGAGTGTGGAGATTGGGATTTGGCCAGTTTTGCTGATAGCATCAAGTAATGTTTATATGTATGAAAAAAAGAACAAATCAGACATGAAAAGCATGGGACTTTTTTAATCATGTTAATGTTTATTTAAGGAAAGTAGTGAACTCCACAGACATGTAGCATTCAGATAATAATCATCATACAAACAAACATACAGTTCTCCTCACATTGGAAACATCTGTATATCTGAATGCATACTGTATACTACTACTGTTGTTTTAGGTATTCCTACATTTTTTATCTAAATCATTTCCAAAAGTGAGAGATTTGATTTTGACTCCTTGCAATTTATAGGGATCTTCAATATTAGATTTTATCAAATGTTTGCAAAATGACCAGCCATCCAAATTATTTGAAAAAAAAATGCTGTTACAGATTCAGCATTCCACTTACAGCATACATTGCATGATGTTTTTATTCTGATATAAAATGAAATTAAAATGTGTACTCTATGTAAATACCTGGGTATGATCAGGTTCAAGGTACTATGCGCACCGGAATGTACCACTGTTTAAAAGTTTGGCTAAGATCCTCCCTCTACCATACTCCTCATGGTATAACCCAAGAACAAGTAGCTGCTTTCATGTGCTGTAGGAAATCGCCAACATGACCAATGAGGTCAATATCAAGGAATTGTTTCTATGGCAATGGTTTTCGCTATTATTAACTTTGACCAAATAGTCTGCAGTCAAACATCACATTTTACATTAATGTCGTACTAGAAATAAAGATTGCTCTAACTATATATTGCATTTTTCTAAATGTATAAATTGCTTTGCATTCTTCAGACTCTTTTGGCCCAAAATGTCTACATAATAATTGGGCAATGCTGGGCAATGTCTCAAAAGCAGGCAACATCTCATATATTTGAACAAGACTGATGTGCAAATGGATGACATTGACTGATTGTGTAATTTTTTTGCAACAAGTAAAATCGAAAAAGTGAGAAGTAGCTCAAAAGTCCACCACTCATCTGTGCAATACTAATGGGTCTATAAATAGATAGATAATATGTTAACTAGAAAAGACATTTCCTTAGTGTTCAATCGTCAGCTGTAAATTGTTTTTGAACTGGTCTTTAGCAGCTGTTGAATCAAACTGAAAATTTCCCCAGTGCTGCTTTTAAACAACGAGGGATAGCAGTAATATAATAAAGAATATGACTAATCGGAAACATACATCTTTGCGTGGTATTTATTATGTTATATGTAGGACAGGGACAACAGAAGAAAATGCTCTTCTGGGCTCTTTGTAGGCTTTTATATGTTATTGAATGAGCGTTATCAGAGACGTTTTATAGAGGAGACATGCCAGTCAGTCACATCCACAATACAACAATATGGGGAAAGCCTAAAGGCAAAGATGGCAGTTATCCCACCCCTCCTGCTAGAAAGCCAATCATCTCCAACGCGGGAAACATATTTCAGCAAATCGTGTGGTTCCACTGACGTAAGGGTCTGTTTTACCTCTACTGTGTATGCGTGGAAGTGGTGACGCATGCGTAGTAGAAGTATAAATGCTTAAGAAAAACGCTTTTTAAGCATTATTTTGGGCCAAAGTTGTCAAACTTTTTCAGTGATTTGTATTAGATTTCACTGCTGGGACACTACTGCATGAATATTCCATTCATGTAGTTTTTATGTCCTGGTGACCAGTATAAGTGCAGTTCTGGCTCTCTCCCCATTCATTCAGATAGGAGCCTGGTCTTGTTAGTCTGAAATAGCTGACCAGAGGCGTTGCCAAGATGGCTGCTGAGTGGCATGACTTTGGCGTTATACCATTTTTAAAAAAAACAACAACTTTTATTTAATTTTTACTAACCATTTATTTATTTAACCAGGGGACCAAAGGATCTTTGAGAATAAAAATCTCTTTTCCAAGAAGGTCCAGGAAGCAATAAACTTATAATAAAGTGCCAGTGAAACTTATTACACCAAAGTCACTCCAGGTATTCTTTGGGGTCTGTGCAGCCACAACTTAAAATAAAATAAAACTTTTGCTTTGTAGGAAAGGCAACAATCCCATGAGCATTTGTACTGATAATTTTCAAAAACTCAAGTCACTGGTCAAGCAGGAATGGTTCCATCTTTTTAAATGTGATGGAAAGATTTGCTGTTTTTCGTTTAGTAGGTTTTTCAGCCATTAAAAATGGCTTAATGACTAAATGGATAATTTAGCAGTTTTTTTGC
This sequence comes from Lepomis gibbosus, assembly GCA_029875015.1. NCBI lineage: Eukaryota > Metazoa > Chordata > Actinopteri > Centrarchiformes > Centrarchidae > Lepomis > Lepomis gibbosus. The sequence goes on along the minus strand of JAPMOB010216698.1, from coordinate 42,368 downwards.
AGCAGCATTGAAAGCCGGAGGGAACGAGCAGCACATGAACGCAGCATCACGCTTTCGCTTGCTTCACACGGAGCCAGCCAGCAGCGTCTGTTTGGCCCGAACTAACGTGTGCCGCTGCCGCGTGAACCCTGTTACACACACACCAAACAACCCGCCATGGATTTAATGTTTCCGGGACAGCACCGCGACCAGAGAGGCGACCGGGGGATGTAACGGCAGCTCCAGAGCTGTAGGGACTAGACTCGGTGTGAATACAAAAGGAACAACCGAGGAGACGAGACGATGGCGGGGAGAGCAGCAGCAGAAGCAGCAGCAGGGGGAGCGGGTTTCTCAGCGACCCGAGCTTCAGTTTTCTGAAATCATCATTAACTTTGAATCGGGGGTCAAAAGAAAAACAGAACTCCAGCATGTCGGATCCGAGTCACTGGTCCGCGGTACCTAGCCAGAACAAGTCCCACTTTGTTCCGGGAGCGTTGCTGAAGCGCTCGAAAAGGTAACGTTAACGTTAATAGTTTTGAAGAGTTGGGATGTGAACACGAGCTATAGTTTGACGGTTCATTTGTGTTTTTGTTATGTCAACATTATGTCATGTTATTGGGTCGGTCTCGCACGTCTTAAGTCAGTGATTTTACAGAGACGTTATGAATAAAAACATTCCCAACATAAGCAGCTCCTCTCACAAAGCCGATTGCTCTAACGTTTAGTGAACGTTAATCCTGAGTTTGTGTCCATAGAAAAGCTTTTGTCTAGAAAATAACGTTAACAACTGAATGCAGCTAATATTTGCTATAAAAACAATATTCTCAAAGGGAGCACCTTTAAACGAGTGGTTGTAGGACTACAAAAGCGCTATGTTAAGTTAAGTCCATTTACGTTTGCAAAGATTAGACGCAATATTTGTTAAAGTTGTCTTTGGAATTGGATTCAACAGCAAGTCACATTGGATAAACTGTATGCTGTTGACACATAACAACTGTGTGGATGGACCAATAGAAGTCACAAAGCATCTTTCATATGAAGTGCCCATATTTACACTTCTCTGTTTATATTGGTGTCTTTTGGTGTGATAATATTTACTGACTGGAGGACATAGTTAATTGTTTCTCATGTTCACTGTTAAATTACTGGTGATAAAAACTGCAGCTGCTGAACTGAATGATCTGAAGCATTGGCCTGTTCATTTATCTCGTGTCTTTTTGGTTAATGGTCTGTAAAATGCCCAGTACAGTCTCCCAGAGCCCAAGATTATGTCAAAACCCAAATATATTCCGTGTGCAATCATATAAAACAGAGAAAAGCAGCAAATCTTTGTATTTGACAAACTGGAAATATTTGAGATTTTTAGGGGTGGCAACCAATCATTTGAGATTGAGGCATTGCCATTTTTACTTAGTAAATGGCATAAGCAATGGTTAATTTTCTGTCAGGCCTATATTGGATTGATTGACTAATAATTTAAGGACTATTGTGGACACTTCACCCTGGTGTCACAGTAAAATATGCTCAGTTGATTGTTATGTGTCAAAGTTTGCCCCTTCTTTTCAGAACCAGAGGATTATTTAGTACCCCCTCCCTCCCTTTATACACAAACACACACACACACACACACTTGGGTCTTGGACATCTGTGGCTCAAGCTGGCCCTGCTGTTGCTGTCTAAGCACACACTCCCTTCAGCCTTCAGTCTGTTGACAGGAGGTTTCCTTTTTGTATTTTGGCTCTCAACAGTTTTCCCTCTTCGTCTGACACGGCCGTGCTTGTGTGTCATGCATCTGCCCGCAGATTATAGTTGTAGTTACATAAACATTTCTCAAGGCAGAGCTGCTTTGAAGGCGGAAATAATCTCATCGGTCGAGTTAAATCTCAGTGGGCAGAGAGAAAGATATCTCAGTTCTTCTAGAAAAAGTATCATAAGCCTCATCTGTACTCGCCCATGAAGTGTTTATTTTGGTAACTGCAGAGCTGTAAGTGTTCAGAGGATTTTCAGAAACTTTAGGTCGGCCTGCGGTTGCCAACATCATCCTGTCCGTCGCACAAATGCATTACTCTTCGTTGCTCAAGATGTGAACTTGATAAATTTACAAATGAAACTTCGGTTTCATGAATTCTGAATGTTCTCCTGCTCATGTGCGTGATGGATATGACTTATGGACAAATCTGCAATGGAAACTATAAACTGCATTACTGCCCTCTTAATAATGAATGCAGGGAACATTTGAGTTACGGTAAAATGCTCTAAATTTACTGCAGTTTGCTATGTTTTCCAGATGCGACAAATTTGTGAAGTTATTTACATCAAAATATTAAGTGTAGTTACTTGGACAGATCCTGATGCAGACTGGAAACAAGAAGAAGTACAGGAGGAGCAAGCTGATGTTATGAACCCTAGCACTTGATCACTTTACTGTCGATTGATCCAAAAATACTCTGTCACTACTTTGATAATTGACTAACAGTTGTGTTTTGTTTTCAACAAAGATAGTGAAAAATACTACACATTCTTAGGTTCTAACTTCTCAAACAGCACGACTGAATATCTTTACAGTAGGTCTTAATTCATAAACCAAGTGATTAATGGAAAACATTATTGTTGATGAAAATAATAGTTAGTTGCAACCCTAAAGTTGAGTAGAAATAAAGAAGTTATTGTTGGTCACAGTTATATATCTTTACAAAAGACAATACAGTGTGCTACTGAGCTAGTCTGGCATTTCCAGACCTGTGTCGTCAAGGATCACAGTGCACACCCTTGTTTACCTGTTGCGTTTGAACTAGCAGAATCTGTCCATCTGACGATAAACTGGTTTGCACGCCTTTGAAGACCTGTCTCCACGCTACATTTGTGCTGCAGTAGTGCAGGAGAAATCTCTGTTGAACACCCTCCAATTCAACAACACTAAATTAACATTGTCTTTGTTAGGCTTAATTGCTTTTCTCCAGTATCCTTTTGTTTAATCAGGTACGGTATATTTATCTTGTTATGTGAAAAACCTTTATTCAAATTGGGCAATAACTGGTCCTAAATTAAAATAGGCTTTTAAGAAACAATTTTAACAAGTCAGGAAACTAAAATTTAAAATGGTGCAGAAAACAAAATATTAAAAATATATGGAAATTCTGAAGTTATTTAAACAGCACTAACTTAAAAATGGAAATAAAATAACCTTACACATAAAACTGTACATCCATGCATGTTTCCCCCACTCCCAGTTTATACCCTCCTTCTGGTTTGCACACAAACCCTGATGTGTTTTGGTGTTGTTCTGGCTTATTCAGTGTGGTACAATAGTTCCAGCTTAGTGGATCACAGTCTGCTACTTTAGAGGTCAAGTGTCTTCTTAATCTGCCCAGTGTACACGATCATAAAGTGTCTTGTGTCCTCAAGCTGCTGTTTAGTACTAACACAAGCACACACTTGGATATAAATACATGCTAAAGCATTGCATGAGTCAAACATGTAATTATAGGCGGATGAACCAAGGGCCAAAATGATTGCACTCAGCTTAAAGATGCACACCAAGTTTTTTTCTTCCTGGATTGGTTTATCATTCAGCTTAACTGTGTAGTGATTAAAAACAAAAACAGCAGGATCATCCATGTTTTCCCAGTAAATAATTTCCTCCAGGGCTCGAACATCTTAGCAGGGACACAGTGCTCTAAGTGACAGTTTTAGATTGTTAATATCAACTTAAGAGGTGAGAAATGAGAACTTTTTGCAGAAGCTTGCTAAAACAATAGGGCAATGTTGTGACAACGGCAGCGGTAATGAATTGAACAGAAACACTGCAACCCATAAGACAAAATAGCCTGTCAGAAAGAGGTTAATACACCTGCCTAGTGTAGTTTACCCATGTTACCAATGGGAAAACTTGACAATACTGTAAATCATCACTTGAAATATTTACAAGATAAATCTGTCTGTCAAATTAATTGAGTTCCTTATATTTCATATTTCAAATCCACACCTTACTTAATACATACCACAAACATTTATAATTACCAGGATGGTTAGACTTCTTAATTTGCATAATTCGTGTTGCTTGCTGTTAAAGTCAACAAATGCCAGAAGCACAAATCACAGTTGTAATTTATATTATACAGTAGTTTTGACACATTAGGTGTTAATACTTTTCACTTATCAGATAAATTAACCTGGGGGACAATCTCAATAAAGAGGCTTATTTACTTTTTAATGTTGACATTGCACGGTGGCATTTAAATTTAACTGGCTATCTGGTCATGACAGTAACTCAATATGCAAACTACCACATAGACATAGACCACATTGTGGTGAGGAGTCATGTGTTGGGACTGGCAGTCTGTTGATTTTCTCTCTTTTCCTGCATGTGTTTCAGCTGTCGCAGCAGCAACAGGAAGAGCCTCTGTGTCGGAACACCATCACCTACGCTGTCCCGGCCTCTCTCCCCACTCTCACTCCACACTGGTAAGATCTATATCTACGTTTGGTAACCTTTAATTTAAGGTTGCATCCCCAAAAAACATGTTAGTACTTCACTATACTTCATGTAGTGAAGTCACAAAGATGCAAGTGCACATAGCAACTTAAATACCTTGTAGCATTGTGCTCATCATTGTGCAAATTAATCTCACAAGATGCCGTATTCATAGTTATCACGTGACCTTAAATTCCAAGAAAAACGCTCCCTTGGAGGGCAAAAAAAGACATTATTTTCTGCTGCCTGCCAACCAGGAAGCAAGTGATATACTGTTACTGTGAGTATGTTACTTTTGCATTGCCAGAATGCTGGACGGTTGTTGTGCTTTCGGATGCACTAATCGACGAGGAGACAAGCCTGAGCTGTGTTAACAGCAGAAATACGGCAGCAGACTCTTTATGGATTGCAAGTGCCCAACACTTGCAGTTTGTGTCCATATCTGTCGTTTTTCTTGAGTTAAGAGATAATCCAAATAAAATCTAATAAATGCTTTTGCGGCGTCTCTATGAGGGAGTGCGATGTGAGCCGTTATCTTGGTCTGTTGTTTTGCACTCCAGGTCACCGCACATTTAACTAACTTTCAAGAGTTGCACAATATTGCCATCAAAGTATAAACTACAGTATTAACCTTTACGCTTCACTTTCTGGTGTTTATTGTGTTTTAACAATTTTATAACTATGCCCTGGAGACACATGTGTACACCAACGCAGTTCAATGCATTGTTTCCTGATTCTAGCTCTTGCAATTTAAAGGTGACCTATTATTCTTTCCTGTATTTTCTTCCATATGTAAAATGTTCCAATGTCGGATGTTCATGTTAAACATGGCCAAAGCTTCAAATAATGAAGTAAATGTATTTAAAAGAAATTCCTGTAAGCAAAAACCTCAGATTTCCCACATTTATGAACGCTCCGGTTTCAACAGTATTTACTCTTGTCTCTGCGTGATGTCATACGGAGCCGGTTTTCTATATATGCTCATTTGCGTGCAGCCCCATCCTCCTAGCAACTGCTACGCTCAGTCTGTCCTCTCAGACCAGGATGACACGCCAGTCTGTTGAAGTTGTTAATATGTGCCTTTTTGTTTTTTGGGGCGTTTTGGTGTTATTTGGGGACGTTGGCCAGACCTCTAAAATCCATCCACATATCCATCCACATTTACATAGTTATTTCAATGTAGAATTTGGCAGCGAAGAAATATAAAATGTCAGTGTGTTTTATAAATGGCTCCTCTCACGTTCATGTTTGTAAGTTGTAGGGCACCTTGTCTTGCCACACGCTCACTAATACAAGATTAAGCTTGTTCAACTCTTAACTTGTAAGCCGTACCATAGCCAGTATCTGGGTGACACTGCAGAATATTCAGACCTACTGTTACACAGAGGCCATTAACTAAATTCTCAACAGAGTCGTTAAATTAATGGCGCACTGGGTCTGTCAAAGGCAGTGTATAAATATTATTGCACTAAATACAGTGTGAAGTTGTCATTAATGAAATCTAAATGTCATTTCAGTGCAGAGTTGTGTGGTCTTAATTGGTCAGGGTTAGAGGAGGCAGAGTGAAATTGAGGGAAGAATGGAGAGAGGGAATGTAATGGACGTACTGCCGAGGGGACATTATTGTTAATGGAGGAATGATCAATGATAGAATCCTGAACATTAAAGATGCACCGATTGCATTTTTCTTGGCCGATTTCCAATTTTTTAAAAGTCAGACCCACCACCACCTTATTTTAGTGTTAACTCACAAACTACTTTAAACTGCTCACCTTGCTTTTTCCCCTTCAGACAACCTACACCTGTCTGTTCCCCTCTCTGTGTCTCTCTGCTCTGTTGACTTTATTTGTCAGCAATTTTATAAAGTTGCCCAAAATACACAACTTATGTTTTGGATATTTTTCACCCGCGATTTCGTTTTAACAGCAGTATGTGAGCTGCATGTGGAGGAGGCTTGTGGTTAATAACAAAGGCTATCGAGACCAACTTGGTACTGAATGGCATCGGCACCAACAGGTGTGTGTTGCTTTACCTGGCCCATGCTTGTATAATATCCTTCGTGTCTGTGTCTATTAATTTAAATGTGACTGGCACAAATTGAATATCTGAGACTTATCCTGTCACTGGCTGATTGATTGATTAGTGTATCTTTACTTCAGCTCTAATTGTGATCAGGATATTGAAAATAAAGTGAGTTCCTTCATCACCAGTCAGCCCTGGAACATCTTCAAGTCAATTTTGAAAAAGTGCAGAGTGTGTCAAGAGAACTGAAGGGCAGGCCATTTCTAAATGGTTGTTGTCCTTCTGCTTCCTGAATCAATAGTAGTACGGATAGCAGAGTGTACACAGCCCCTTAATGCCATGAAGCAGCTGCACTCTTTGAAAAGAGCTTTTCTCAAGAGCTCCTCATACCAGCAGTATATGGACATGCTCCCTTTTGAACTCAATCATGCCGCGGATTATCTGATCACTGAGTGCTATCAGGCTCTAATTGGGTCTCTCTTCTGTCCTAACTGGTACTCAACCACAATCTCTAGTGTACCCAGACGTTCAGACTCTAGTGAGGCCAAACTGGATGAGGCTTCCCCCCTGAATTTAGACTGTTGGTAGATAGGTGTTGTGATGTTTGGAAATACCAAGATCATACATTGGACCTTTCTGAACTGATGGTTAATGCCGCTGGGCTTTGCATTGATCGAGGGGTTCCGGAGTAGACGTGATGTCATTCTTTTAGGAACAATTCCTCTTACGTCTGTAAATGCAGCCTCTCTTTTTTATTATTTTTTATTTTCACCAGTTTATTCTTATAGTTGTGAATAATACTGGTATTAACTTTGTCTGTCCTCTTTCAGCTGCGAGCAGCCCTCTAGACAGCCCTCGAAATGTGTCGACCAGTGCCTGCCTCAACTTTCCATTTGCCCGAAGGTATGTCAGCACTGCTTTTTTTTTTACCCCTGAAGTATTTGTTAAGTCACATCTGAAGGATCTCAAATTACTATGATTGCATTACATTTAAATGAAACACTCCAGATTACAGGTCTGTCATTTCATTTTCTATAAGTTTGTTAGAGATACATTAAATATTTAATTTGGCATTTCTACCAACTTTGGGGTGACAATGAATTTCCTTTAAAGAAAAAAACTGAACACTGTTCACTGGTTGGCGAAATGTAAAGTAAAAACAAGTATTTTGGTATGATATATGTTATATTATATTTTTGGAAACTTTATATTCCATATATGCAGGTTTGTATTTCATATGTTCAGCTGATCTGTTCTACACTGATAAAACAACCTCTAATTAATTATTTGTATCAATTAAACAGTGTATCTAGTTTCCCTTTAATTAATTAATTAAGTAATATTTTAAAATATAAATAAAAAAGGCTTCTTGGAAATTATTACAAAATTAAAATGGCTGTTGATTGCTGTTTTGTGCTTTAGCAAATTATGGAGGTTCAGTTTTCAACCAGCAGCAGCACTTAGTTTTTATCTAAAAATGGTCTTGAAGTGAGTGAGTACACAGAGTGAGGATATCATGATCTGGAAGACGTTTAGTTATTTATTTGTCTGGCATCCCTGCCAAAATGAAATTTCAGGACACATTTACAAGTCCTGGATACTTGTAATCTGACAATGTAAACAAATGAATCAAATACAAAGAACTATAATAATTAAATAAATCCAATGTGTAATCACACCGAGGGTTTTCTGTGAGATTCAATGTGTGTGCTGGGACAGAGGCAGACAGGAGGGAAGCTGAAGAGAAACTGCAGCAAGGTGACTGAGGCTGACTCAGCCTGGAGCGATCCCCCCCCCCCACACCAGGCCTCCTTACAGCCGACTTCTACTCAGCAGCATGAGTGCAGTTAGATGGAGGGTACCCCCAAAGCCCACTCACACATAATTCAGCTTCAGTTCCCATGGCAACACGTTTGTCTCGCTCCAGGCATGTGTAGCTAAAAAGTGAGGCTACAAGTGAGGCAGCACCTTGAAGGCACCCAAGAACAAGTCGTTAAAAACCTGCGAGACATTCAGGTGCTTCATCCTTGAATACACTGGGAACAAGACAGCTAGTCTGACAAAATCGGTCGGTGTAAAGCACATCTTACAGTAGCTTGGTATCAAGATGAAATGTAATCTATGAATAATCCTTGGATCTTTAAAAAAGTCTCAAGTTCCATGTCTGTATCTTTTCAGACAAAATTTATCCTATCTTATGACATTCATTACCATAACATCATCTATTGTGCAGAGGAAATTTAATGCATTTCCCACACTGTCAGCACTAAGAAAATGTAACGTTTTGTTCACAAACTTCCTCAGGCATCATCTTTTGCAGTAATAAACATTCAAAACCTTGCACAACAATCAGTGACCGTGTTCATTTCTGCTTGGAAATCTGGTTTTCGTGGTTAATTTTACATGTCAGTGTTTGCTGAGGCCCTTCAGTGAACAGCTAACGAACCAAACTGTAATCGGAGTAGATCCTTGTTGATAAATTGCGGTTAAAATGCGATCAGCTTTTTAATCCCTTATTGATGCCTTTATTGAAGTTGTCCTGGTCTGTTTAACATCACTCTTTAATATCTTGCTGATTCAGTCTGTTAGAGCAAATCGATTTAATTCTGAATGTTATGGTGCTGTTGGAGCTTCAAATTCTTTGTGTGATAACTTAATTGCTTCCTTTTCTTGCAAACTACATGCCGAATATTATATATAACACATAACCTTTAGTTGTTGTTTTTTGGCTTCTGCTTTGGTGTGGGTGTGTGTGTGTGTGTGATATTGTTTGTTTGTTGTAAAACCCAAAGTGGAGACAAGATCCCTTTGCTTTTCATTCTTTGAAGTGAAGATTTGTTTCTGTTATGTAAACTGTATTCTCAAATTAATTTACTTTGCTAGCTACTACTTGTATCTGGACAAATGAAAACTGGCAAGGAAGCCAACATTGTCAGTACTAATCCCTCAGCTGAATGCCAGGGGTCACAGGATCACTTGCGCAAGATTCCCAAAACTAACTGAAACTCTTTTCTTTGCTTTCCTCTCTCTGCTGCTTTCATGATCTCAGTCACTTGGCTCGCGCCGACAGGTAGCTTCTTTTAAAATTCTTGCACCATGTCTGTGGGCTTTTAAGTTTTGTATTTGTTTTTCCTCCTTAAAAGTGTTGTTATGTGGGGGTGCAGCTTGATTTGCATATAGCAAAACATCAAGTGAGGACTCAGAGCCTTGTTATATATGATTAGGGGGGGAAAAAAATACTAATTTCATGCTCTCATAGTCACAGGCCTCCTCCGTTGTCTGTTATGTAAGGAGTTTCACATATGAAATGCTAACTAATGCTAATGCTGCTGATTCTTATGTAACATGCATGTCCGTTTCTCTCAGAGCTGAGGGCCGGAGATGGTCCCTGGCGTCCCTTCCCTCGTCTGGCTATGGAACCAACCCGCCGAGCTCCACTGTCTCAGTAAGTCATCTCAAAGCACAGCACTGTCCTCCCCAGTCGATAAATGGCGGGCAGGCTATTCTAACACCTCACTCAGCCCAAATAACACATTCGTTTATGCAATAAGCGAGCGCCAAGATCGAGATGACGAACTGCTAATTGTTTTCCTCCATCATCTGCTTGAATTAGTCATTCTTACCAGACTGTGGAACTCTGTTAGAAGCAATTCACACAGTCTGTGTGTATGCATGTTAATGAGGGGATGAAGTAAAGTGTGTGTGTGTGTGTGTGTGTGTGTGTGTGTGTGTGTGTGTGCGCCCTCACTGTTTTTTAGTTATTAGATAAAATACTTCAAGTAACATTATTTTATGACAGCTTCTAATCAAAACACGCCTCATTGCAACAATTTAAAGAACTTTTTTTGAGAGTTGCGCAAACTTGCCCTTAAATCTGATGTTTTTTGTTTAGTATTTTACAAGCTGATTTCTTGAATTACATTTTAAGCTTTTTGAGAGGGTACGTGTCAAATATACAGGAACTAAAGGTGTTTTTCAGAACGGTAATTTACTTAAAGTTACTTACTAAGTAACTTTCAAAAATACGTTTTTGAGACTATTATATGTCAAATATCTTTCTTCAGAATAAAGCTGCAATTGTAATACTTCATAGAATGACATAATGAAATAGCATTCAAATGAACAGTCTGTGGTGAAAGTCTGCCATGTGGAGCTATTAAAAGCAAGTTTATTGGGTAGACCCGGGCACAGGGCCAGAGGTCAGTCGGGACAATAGGGCTCTTCACTGGGCCTCACTGCCCTCTTTATACTCAGGCATTAGAAAGAGACTTCACAGATGCTGTCCCTCTGACCCTCTTCTGTTCAGGACACCTGGGCATTTTAAAAGTGTGTACTCACCGCCTCAGTAGACATGGAACATAGCTTATTTGTGTAAATAATGATGCTTCTGTGGGCTTCATTATTGTTTAAACCATAATCTGAAGACATACTTTAATTATTAGCTGTAGAGGTGTTAAGTTCATTGTTTACTCCTTGACTGTTCTAAATAATACACCAGCTTTATTTGTGCGCCTCATTTAAATCCTCCACAGGTGGATTATCAGGTGGTCGTGCTTATGCTGGCTTCTTGTTGGCACAGATTGCACTATGCTGCTACTGTGCTGTTGTCATAAACTAGAAAGTAAATATGAATATGTGAGAGGCACCGGCTCAGATTTGAAGCATACTCACAATACAGGAGCTCTTTTCCTACTGCCCTGTTTCAACTTCAGGTCTGGCTAACTTGACTGAATGCATGTTTGCAGGTTTTCTCAGTAGTGACTCTAATCCCTCTTACAAGGGTGATGCCACTGAAAAGGCAGGACTGATGAGTAGCAACGTTGTTGCAAAACCAAGTAGCAAGGTTCACTGAAACTGAGATCTTGAGTTTGACAAACACACAGTGCTACATTTAGCACCTTTTAAATCTATCTTTGGCTTAATTTCTCGTTTATCAGCCATGATGACAGACAAAGCTGATTACTTTCAACATGTGTTACATCCCAGTATGTTTCAGATTTTTCCTGTATCTACAGGGCCTTTAAAGGCTGGGATTTATAGACTAATGAATGTTTTTAAATATTGGTGTGCAACATATTTCAATAACACAATTATTTGAATTTTTAAGGTCACTCAAAATTATCAGTTTTAATTCGGGTCATAGTTCCACAAAAACTTTTCAATTGTTCACCATATATGGCTGTTTAAAACTGGGACATCATTTAGGTACTAGAAGCTGTACCATATTAATTATCATTCAGTGTTGTTATCAAAAAATGTTCTCTGTTGACTGAAGAGATAAATAATGTGCCTTATGTTTTGGCTGAATTAACAGCAGCTAGAGAAGCAGTGAAGACTATAACCTGTTGAAATTTAGAATTTTAAATAATTTTCTCAACTGATGGATCCCTCTTTGTGTCCGCAGTCCTCCTCGTCCTCCCAGGAGCGCCTTCACCAGCTTCCCTACCAGCCGACACAAGATGAGCTCCACTTCCTATTTAGACACTTCCGCAGTACAGACAGCATGACCGACGAGGATGGGCGGACCTCGACAGTCATGCGGCCTCGGTCCAGGAGCCTCAGGTAGCTAATAAGGATTTCACCTTGCATTGGAATGAGTCCTGTCACCTTCTGTCCTGTCCTTCTATAATGCTACATATTAATTTTAGCACAAAAGTGCATGCATGGTAATTCCATCTCAATATCACAAAGATTTATGATCTCAGTTGTTGTTCTTAAGTGGGGTACAGCCGCTTTTTTTGACGTCACTTTGATGGCCAGCAGGGGGAAACTCATCTGGTTGCAAAAAGAAGACTCATTGCATTGGAGTCGATGACAAAATGACCCTCCTTCTCACCTGATTTATTACCTCAGTAAAGTCTTTCCTAATGAGTTTATGATCTCAATCGGTAGTTTCAACTCTTCTTCAATACAGCATGTTGTTCATTTAGTAAATTTCAGTCCCATTTAGAGGAAAATAGAGTATAAAACAGGGTGCAGGCTCACTGCACTACACTGTACATTTGACCAGCAACGTTGAATAAGCTTATAAATGAGTCAGCAGTTAATTTTTCCAGTAAGTATATTTTGTTTTAAGCCTGTTTTGCGTTAGCCAAAATTAGCATTGCAGTTAGTAGTGAATTACGGATGCACCTTGCTAACCAAGCTAGCTAGCGCCACCCTCTTGTCTACATATGTCCACGTAGACTGCCAAAATGCCAAACTTGAGGCTTCAAAACTGAAGTCCACAAACGAATGGGTGACATAACTGTTGCTACATCCACTTCATTTATAAAATCTTTCATTCTTAGATCCATGCTTAGGTGGGAGAAGTGTTAGTGTTACACTTGTATTCACCACTTCTATATTCCCCTCAAAAGTCTGGGCAGGGTCTAAGCATCTTTTTTATGTTGTTTCATGGCCCGTCATTAAACTAATGAAAGTAATATTTTATACAGATTTAATACAGTAATCCTTCCAGAGGGATTAGCTACCGTTTTGTTGCAGAAAGCAACATCAGAAGAAGATTAATTTTGGACAGCCATTTCATGTGGCCCTTGGTGTCATTATGTACTGTTAGACTGCCAAATATCAACATGTCTGTGCATCAGTACGACCAAGACAAATTCACAAGCAAATGCATCATTTGGCATCTGAAGTGCCTCAGACTGATCACACATGCCTGTTGGCCGACAGGCAGGTGGAGATCTGACTGCAGAGATGTGTGGTTTTGACAACTTTTGTCTGTTGGCTCTGCTCTGCGCTGTTTGTGCGATGCCTGAGTGCTCTGTGTTCTGGCACCATGGTGTGCTGTGCGTGGGCATGCTAGCTAACAGAGTGCCTCAGGGATCTATCTGCTGAACTATAGTCGAGGGTGGGGGTGGTTTAGGAGGGTGGGGGGCCTGATGCAGAGAGCCACGGTGAGCTGCAGCAGTGCGTGTTGGGCAGCAGCCATCCAGCAAAACAGAGGCGTCTTTCATGACAAAAAGATGGCTTAGGGAGCCTGTTTGCATGTGATAAATGTTTTTTTTTCTCCATCTGTTCTGTTTGAAGCTTCACCAAGCAAGATTTGTTAGTGAAAATACACCCGTCTCATCGGCATAAATACTGAAGTCGTGTTGCAGTAAATGAGTCGATGTGGATGATTCACACGGTTTGGCCAGAGGAAACATCTGCTGTCGGTGTAGACACATCTAAAAGAGAAACATCAAAACGTGACAATGAAATCCACTCTGACTGTAGCTTCACCAGCTTAAGAGCTACTGAGATCGAATGTTGGCTTACAGTGATGCTTTTGACAGGCTGAGCTCAGAAGTACAAGTGTAGATGTTGACCTCATAGAACCTCATTCACTCAAATGTGAACTACTTGATGTGTGTATGTTTGGGCGGGCTGAACAAAATTGACTTTTGGGCATTTCTAGATAACTGTGATGGCCTTGATGACATAACCACTTTCACATTAGCTTAGTGGCTAGGAGGAGAGATTTTTTTGATTGTGTATTTGTTAAATTTGAAATGAATTTCTTATAACATACTAATCTTTCACTTTTGTTTTTTTTGCAGCCCCGGGCGGTCCAATGTCTCCTTTGATAATGAGATAGTCATGATGAACCATGTTTACAGAGAACGTTTTCCAAAGGTACATTTGTGTAGCAAAGACACTGCTTTTCCAGTTTGTTGCACACATGTCGTAACACCTTAACACGACAAAATCTTATTGTTAATCATTTTAAAAGATCTTTTGTAGACACAAAAGTGAAATGTTTATGGTTTAAAAACAATGATAGGATAGAAACTGAGCCCAAGCTTTGAAAGCCACAAATCCCAGCAGGTGGTTAATTTAACAAATGTGTGAAATCACTGGTAATGACCAACAACCATATGAATCCACCCACAGAAATATTTTGGACATTTGGGAGTGTAAAAATCAAAATTACTGGTCCTTTTTAAATGCCTTAACTGTGTGTTTGTGTGCTTGTCCTCCTTGCAGGCCACAGCCCAGATGGAGGAGCGCTTGTTAGAAATTATCACCCACTGCTCTCCAGACAGCTCCCTCCCGCTGGCCGACGGGGTGCTGGGCTTCATCCAGCACCAGTTGGTCGAGCTGGTCAGAGACTGTCTGGACAAGTCCCAGACAGGCCTGGTTACGTCCCGATACTTCGCTGAGCTGCAGGAGAAGCTGGAGAAGCTGCTTCACGAGGTGGGGTGGAAACATCTGATTTGGTTTTACTCCTTTAGAAATGATCTGGGCAAAATTTGCTTTGAATGTTGTAAAAAAAGATAATTAAATGGACATCATCAGCTGATGAGCTACTACGTGTTAACGCTTCATCTGGACACAGATGTAATGAAGTTATGAAAGGTGATTGATCAAGCCGGGGTGAAATGTGCAATCAGGCACGTCAGTCAATAACTGTCTGATAGCCAAAGGCGCAAACAATAGATTTGGTTGTGGAAATTGTCAGTGATAGTGAAAGGTACTTTTGTCATAGATCCTATCTGTGTTGTGTTAAAATGTTAGTTTCTATAGCAACCTCCTCCCATGTTCCTCTGCATGCTGTCAGACAGAAGGCATGGCCGACTCGCTGTACCTCCAGCTGAACTGATAAGTCTGTTCCCATACAGTGGAACAAATGCTGAAGACTCACTGTGTGTGCCAACTAGGCCACTTTTTTAACTTTGTGTAACAGTTTCAGGGGTAAAATGACATTTTCTGTCTGGCTCTTTATTTGGGATTTGATTATGTATTAATAAAAATTTCTTTCAGTTTGTAAAACCTGTAAAATTATAAACACTTATTATCTGGTAGCTCTTGGCTGGGAAACATCCTCTGATGTACAGAAAGCGACATTTTAATTTTCAATCTTTGCTGCCCAATTCACTGCCTCTTGATCTTTGCAACAAAAGTAGTTCTATGAAAAACAATCCTTTGGCAACTTTCAGAAGCTTTTTATTTATTTGTCAACCTCCATTGGTCATTGTACATGTCTGTTACCTCAGGTTCTTTTCGTAAATGTGCTTTTGAGCTTGTTACCATGAAAATGAGACTTAACTGAGAGAACTTCTAAAATAGAAGATGTTTTCTGGGAATTGTTGCACAGGAACAAAAGACAATAAAAAGCACTTAGTACATGGTTTAACAAACCACATTTTTCTCACTAAGTGAGCATGTGAGGATTTAGTGTTTTCAGTAGCAGGGTACATGGCTGTTTGATGAATTGGCCTTGTGACTTTCTAGTCTAGACAAGACTGTCTTTCTCACAATTTCGCATGTGACATTCACATTGGATTATGGGTCTGGCAGGCATCACCAGAGGATTGTCACAGGCCAGATTGTGCAGACCATCTTAACCATACGGAACTTTGGAGAAAGTTAAAGGAATAGTTGACTTTGACATTTAATAGGTGCTGGTAGGCAACTTTTGTTACCTTTTAGACAGAGACAGGCAACCCCCCCCCCAAACACACACACACACACATACACACACACACACACACACCACCCTCCTTTCCAAACTTTATGCTAAGCTAACCGGCTGCTGATTATCGCTTTATATTTAATAGACAGATGAGAGTAGTATCAATCTTGTCATGATCATGCATATGACTTGGACATAAATGCATGGTAAACCATGCAAACGTGCAAACCATGCAGACCATGTAAACCTTTTCACTAGTATAGACTGTCATTCCAGTCGTCTACAAGAAAGGCCGTGGATGACTCATTAATACTTCGCCCACCCACCCAGTGATTATTCTAACATCTCCTCTTGGTTTAAAGTGAAGTTTTCTTTTATGCTATTCTGTCAGACAGCTTCTGTTTCATATTTCTCTTAATGCTGTTGTCATCTGCTTTGAACACAATGTTTTATATATTTGTATTTCCTGTTTCAGTACTAAGCAGCACTTCTGCTAGAATCCTTTTTCAGTGGTGGGGGAAGTGGTACTAGTTTATTGGAAATCATTGTGTAGACATCAGACAGAGAAATTCTTTTAACATTTCTTACTTGGGCTTCCACTGGGCGGCTGTGGCTCAGGAGGTATAGCGGGTTGGCCATTAATCGGAAGGTCGATGGTTCAATCCCCGGCTCCCCCAGGCTGCATGTCGAAGTGTCCTTGGACACTGAACCCCAAATTGCCCAAATTGCCCCCAGTGTATGAATGTGTGTGAATGTTAATTTCCGTTTGAGCGCTTAGTGAATGTGTGTGTGAAAGGTGAATGCAGAAGTAGTGTAAAAGCGCTTTGAGTGGTCGAAAAGACTAGAAAGGCGCTATACAAGTATGGAGCATTTACATTTACTTACAATTGTCTGTGGTGCATACATGCCACCTCTTATCCCATGTCTCAAAAGTGGAAATCATCATTTTTCTTATTCTCCTTTACTTTTATTTCCCTTTTACTTTACAACATGTTTTATTTATAGTTTAATTTTAAATTACATTTTTTTAAATGCAAGCCAAGAATTATCAGCCAACATCTGTTTTGGACCTCAATAATGCTCTTTGGCTGAGTAGGAGAAAATCCCTGTAGCCAGGTTCCATAATCTTGTGGAAAGCCTTCCCAGAAGAGTAGAGGATATGATTATCCATAGTCTTAGAATGAGATGCTCAAAATCACATATGGGTGTAATGTTAAGGTGTCCAGGTTGCCCAAGTGGCCCAAGGGTTAGAGCACTGACCATAAACAACACCGTCCCCTGGTTTGACTCTGGCTGGATAATACAGCGCAACAAATTAATTTGTCAAACTGAAGTGTATGCAAAGTTTTACACAACACCATATTTGGTTGAACGTTTATGTTCATGATATTCCTATATTTCTCTTTCTTATATTTTAAAATATAATTTAGAAACTGTGTTGTGTGTTTTGTCCTCTCTTGGGCATTTTGGTCTAGCCAGTTGAGTACTGCATTAATAAACTTGATTTTTTGTTTTGCCCGTGCTCCCATCCTGTTTTCCAGGCATACGAGCGCTCTGAAAGTGAGGAGGTGACCGTCATCATCCAGCTGGTGAGGAAGATCCTCATCATAATCTCTCGGCCGGCTCGCCTCCTGGAGTGTCTGGTAAGCTGAGGAGGAGAAAATCTCTTCCTAATTGAAAATTAGATTACTTTGAAACGGGTAGAAGTCAGTTCACGTTTAAGCAGGACTGCAATGAGTGTCTGACCTTTATTCTCTGAAAGTGGAAGTGTGTCAGAACATGAAGCTGATAATCTTTAAAGGAAGACAAGATTACTCAACTTTCACTGTGTTTCCTCTTCAACATTCCCAAAATATAGGAAGAGTAAAAGAATTGAAAATAATGATGATAATAAGGCCTTGAGTTTAAAAAAAACAACATTTCTTTGTAAAATCTGATAAGGGTTATTACTGGTTATGGGAATAACTACAAGTAATTTATCACATGCAACTGGACTTCACTGAGAAGTTGAACATCTTGAAGACTGCAGTTACCTTTGACTTGTACCACTAATACAGATTAAATACCTGCTTCTGCTGTTTACCGCTTTGAGTTCAGTCTGCCAGGAGATTGACTTCAGCCGGTTCACATTAATGAGACTTTGATGCCGTTCACAGGAGTTTGACCCGGAAGAGTTTTATCACTTACTTGAGGCAGCAGAGGGTCATGCCAAAGTCGGCCGTGGAATCAAGACAGACATCCCGCGGTACATCATCAGCCAGCTGGGTCTGACACGGGACCTATTAGAAGGTAAAGTCTCTGTTTGAAACCTACTAGACATGTGCTTTATTATTGTCAGTGTCTTTTGAAGTTACTTTCTATTGGGATAGGATTTGACTGACATCATAGATTAGGCCTTTATGAACAAACACTGGTAAAGGAAGTCCTGCAGATAGGTTTAAATATTTTGTAACAGTTTTACTACCATGTAAACATGCAGGAGGAACCAGTTTCTGTACAGCTAAATGACCTGACAGCTCTTAGATGGTTAGACTGAACATCAAATGCACCAAGAAGTTCCTAACAATTAGGGATTACGAGAACTGTTTACAGAACAGTTTTTTAATTTTTTATTTATTTAGAACTTTTCTTATATTTATTGTTTATTAGAAAATGGATATTGACACATTTTACAATGATATTAATTTTTTAATGATATTAAAAAGTAAATAGATGGATGGAGAAAAAAGGGCTAATGGTGGGAGATTCCACCATAATATTAAACACCATTACTCTCTCATTATTTCTAGACATGGTACAGCTTGAACAGTATGATGGCAGTCCTTTGGTGTCAGTGGAACCAGATGCTAATGTGGAGGTAAGCTTTCACTTTTATTATTACTGACTTCCTGTAAACCACAGTTTTTGATATTGGAAGAGAATATTGTTTAAGATTAAAAATTAAAACACACACATTTTCTTCAAACGTGTCCCTTGTTTTAAATTGTTTTTAGTCTCCTCCTGCGTGCTGTGCTAAATGTGTCTCCAGAGGATTGGGACATTTGATTTTGTGGTTTCAAGTGACCCATTTTAGGCGTGAGGGGATACCATAAATATTTTAAATCAGAGTATTCTGTTTATTTAGTTACGCTACAGATAGCCAAGACATTTTAAGGTAAAACTACATATCCAAAATTGCTCTAAAATCTGTGAACATTTGTTAGGGTAATGTCAAAACAAACATTGAATTTAAGTAGGTTTTATTTATGTTGTCAAATAAATTCAGATATGTGGACAAAATGTGAAAACTATGTGTTCAGTATTTGGACTACAAGTTGGCCCTCAGTATGTACTACATAGCAGAATGCACAGGCAAGTCCTGGAACATGAATTATACAGTACTATTCCTACTTACGGTATTGCTTCTACTGTGTTTCATATTTAACTTGCCAGTGACAGCAAGTTTTTGCTTCTCTCTCAATAGAATAAAGCCCCACAGACACTGACACCAACTAGAAGGAAACCACTTGAAAGTGATTTTGAAACAATCAAACTCATCAGTAATGGAGCTTACGGGTAAGAAGAAAGAGCCATTGTCTGAATGTTCTATGCCTTTTCTTATCTTTGTTTATTAGCTTTTTAAAATATGTTTTTTAAACATTTTTTACTCTTTTTAAAACAAGAGCTAGGATATTGAAAATTAGTCAATGGCTTCTTTTGGTTCCTTGTTGGAAATTTATCACTAAAGTTCCTTTAAAATCTACTGCAATATGGCTATCTGACAGGCGGCAGAACGTAACGGTGAAAGCAGCGGAGCAGAGAAAAATATGAGCGCTACGTTTCAGTCTGGCAGTAAATGTATAGTGTAGGTCACATTGTGTCAGTTGATTAAAGTGTGTGTATATTGTTTTCCAGCTACTGGAAAAGTGAAGACAGTTAGCGCAAGCTAACATCTCCTTATCAGACTGCGGTCTGGAAACTGAGCAGGACATTTTTGGCTGCTAGTTCAAGTTCGATTGTTGTCATTCATCCACATATTGAATACACAAATGAAGGAAATGCCATTTCTCAAGGCCCATGGTGCTCAATACAAGATGACAATAATCAACTTACAAAACAAAACACAAATGAGACAAAAAAGGGAACAGATATATTGAGGTGGAGTGAACGTGGTCTGGCTGGTGTGTTGTAAAGTGTGTAGTCAACACTTATCTATTCAATTCATTCCAGTTTTATTCATATAGCGCCAAATCAGAACAACAATTATCTCATAGCGCATTTCATAAAAGCACAGGTCTAGACCGTACTCTGATATTATTATTGAAACCCAACAATTCCCACCAAGAGCAAGCACTACGTGACAGAGTCAAGGACAAAAATTCCTTTTAAAAAGCAGTAACCTCGAGCAGAACAATGGCTCATGACTCTAAACTAATAACAGCAGCATCGGAAATAAAAATAGCAGCAGCAGAGGTCAGTAATAATGCTGTAATATTAGAATAATGCTATGCAATGTTAGCTACATTTATATGAAGTACCATTAAATATCTGCATTTCATTGCTACCTACTTGTTTGGATTGTTACAAAAATTAGTAACACAGTGAGAAAATCTTTATCCTATTCGTGTTACAATTGCATCGTAGCCTCATAATCGTAATGAGGTGCCTAGAAATTCCAACCCTTAAAGTGATGCATCAAGAAATCCAAACGAATCGTTGACCTGATAATCCTAATCAAATCGGGAGACCAGTGAAGATACACACCCCTAATAAATAATTATCTTGTCAGAAACTAATTTCCTCCTTTAGACCAAACATCCAGAATATATACATGGTGGTTTTCAAATAATTAGGAATGTCATGGCTCGTTCAGACTGTCGGTCAGTACAGAAAACAGTTCACAAAGCGAGAAAGGAGAACATTTCAAAGAGGGACAAAATTTCATTCAAATTTCATCCTCATTTGCTAGAATGGTGGCTGCGGTTTGATCATGTCACAGCAAAGGCAGCTTCATGCAGAGACGTCCTATCTATGCAATCGTGGGTTGAATTAGATAAAGGGAATCTCAAATCTCATAAGTAAAAGTTATACTTCTGTTTAAAAGCAACAAGTGAAAAACTAGCCCATTCTTCGACCCTTCTCTGTGCCCATGCTTTCTATGCGAATATCCCTTAAAGTTTTCTTGAAGCTGTTTTGCTGTTAAGTGTGAAGATAATAGGATTGTGGATTTTGACAGGGCTGTGTATCTGGTCCGCCACAAGGAGACCCGCCAACGGTTTGCCATGAAAAAGATAAATCGTCAGAACCTGGTCCTGAGGAACCAGATCCAGCAGGCTTTTGTGGAGCGAGACATCCTAACTTTTGCTGAGAACCCCTTTGTTGTCTCCATGTTCTGCTCGTTTGAGACACGACGTCACCTCTGCATGGTCATGGAGTATGTGGAAGGTAAAGTAGAGATATACGGTGTGATCTTTTTTTGCTGTTTATACCTTTGCCTTTGTTTAAGCTAGAGCGGCACACAGTGAGTGGTAATGTAGGACTAAAAATTAGTCCTAGCAACAGAATTGAGGCTGTGATATTCTGTTTTTCCTGTTTAATTAAGGTGGAGATTGTGCCAACCTGCTCAAGAACATGGGACCTCTGCCTGTAGAAATGACAAGGATGTACTTTGCTGAAACAGTCCTGGCCCTGGAGTACCTTCACAACTATGGTATTGTGCATCGAGATCTCAAACCTGACAAGTAAGAACACAAACCAACTCCCGCTTTATTCTAGGGCTGGCCCAAATGTCATTTTTTGAGCTTCGAAGCTTCAATAGTAATTAAAAGCAAATAATCTAATCTTCGCCCCTCCCAAGTACTGGACCAAGAAAGGGAGGAGTTACATAAAAAAGGAATATTTATTGCAGGGTTAAAAGGATCATATTCTATATTTAGCAGAAGAGCCAAGTAGAGTGAAAATAGATGAGTGCCGAACCGGGTTGGTGGCTGCTGTGCAGAGAAGGGGGAACCATAGCTGAGAGTCCAGAGTGAGAGAGTCTGATCCAAGCAGGTCCAGAGCAGAATTCTTTAGCCGGGTGGGGGTCCAGGGAGAGCAGAAGGGATGAGCGCTATTTCCAGTTGCGGAACTAAACAACGTTATTATGCATAATTCACTTTTAACTTTTATTATAGTGACTAAATGTTCTTCTTCTACAATTGATATAATTATTTAAATGTGTTCATTATATTGTTTGTTTGGTTTAGCCTACAGCAGTTTACTGATTAATTTAAAAATTTAGTATTATATATAGTAATTTGTATGTTTTGATCTGTAATGAAATTATGCAATTGTAAAATTAATAAACGCTATAACTGCCACACTGCAATTGTCATCACTCACTTTGAAATCCTGCCACGCAGCTGAAGGCTTCATTTTGTTTTCACTTTGATGTGAACTGGAGAGGTAACATTCACAGCTGTGTGCGGTGGTTGGGCGTGCGGAAAAAAAACCTCACTATTCAAATCTCAAAATTGAATATTAGGATATTCGGGTCCAGCCCTACTTCATTCCAGTACAAATACCAGCTTCTCTTTTGGACACCTACTGATTATGACCCAGCTGTGACCTGGTACACTTGCTTTTCATCAGGATTAAACGTAATTAAATTACTTAACAGAATGGTCTGTCTGTAATTTGGCAGATAAGAGAGTTCAGATATCTATTTTTTTTTTTAAGTGCTCCTTTTATATTTTAAACTGGGCTCTTTAATCTCTTACGTTTGTTGCCGAATTTAGTGAAAGCATTGACCATTCAAAGTAAAATACTAGGGAAACTGCTTGTGTTAAGGATGGATTATTTTTTCCACCAAACAGTTTGTTGATTACATCCATGGGCCACATCAAACTGACGGACTTCGGCCTGTCTAAAATTGGCTTGATGAACATGACCACCAACCTGTATGAGGGTCACATGGAGAAAGACACAAGAGAGTTTGTTGACAAACAGGTGAGTTTTCGAATGTTACAAAAAATAAAATTGCAACGGCGGTGATTATGCAAGCAGCTGTTTCTGTTCCCCAAAACTCACCTGTGTCGGATTGCTTGTGCAGGTGTGTGGCACTCCAGAGTACATTGCCCCGGAGGTGATCCTCAGGCAAGGCTACGGGAAACCAGTGGACTGGTGGGCGATGGGGATCATCCTCTATGAATTCCTGGTTGGCTGTGTTCCGTTCTTTGGAGACACAACCGAAGAGCTTTTTGGACAAGTTGTCAGTGGTGAGTGGTGGTCATTAGAGGTTTTAGAATCCTATCCTTGTAAGAATAAACGTACAACTTGATATCATTGCATTTGTTGCCAAACTTTAAAATTTCACACAAAAGACAAGTCTATAAAGAATATGAATCATTTAGTTTCTTGCACAGAAAACAGTATCATTTTGTATGCCACAGGTGGCATAAGTATAAGATGCCATAAGTATAAAAACTGAGCTTCAAACCCTGCAACACTGTTTTTTGTCACTTTTGATTTATTTTGATTTATCTCTCGAGTTTATCTGTTTTTTTGCAGATGAAATTATTTGGCCAGAAGGAGACGATGCCTTACCTGGTGATGCCCAAGACCTGATCACCCGTTTGCTCAGACAGAGTCCTTTAGACCGACTAGGAACTGGTACTGCTCAGTTTACTGCTGATTAACACAAGCAAAAGCTGCAGATGGTGTTTGATACAGACTGATAATGAATAAATAGGTTGTTTTCTTTCTCTTAAACATAATTATATTAATACACTTTATAACTTACATGTAAAACCGTAATAAAGAAATGACATGAGAAAACTTCTAATTTAGGTCAACAAAGTTGGGAGATACTCTTAAAGGAGAACTCCAGGCAATTTTTAAGTTAATCTTGATCGTTATACCTTTGTGAGTACTGTCTATAGAAAACGAACCGGATTGGTGCCCAGAGCTCCCATATAGCTAAAACAGCAGTTATGGGGGCATATACATAAAGAGTGTCTTTGTGGACAGACATTTTAATTGCATTTTGCGTCTGTTAAGAGGCACAAAGACTTATGTAAATGCCCCTATATCTGCCGTTTTAGCTGAATGGGAGCTCTGGGCATTAGCTGTAGCAGCTCCGTGTTGCAAGCACCAATCCAGTTCGTTTTTTTTTTCTATAGACAGTACTCACAAAGGTATAACGATCAAGATTAACTTAAAAATTGCCCAGAGTTCTCCTTTAATTTAGAAGTAAATATAGGAAGAGGAGTTAAATTTAGATGCCTCTTTAGTTTCATTGACTTCTTGATATCACAGTGTTTTAAAACGTAATCCAGTATTTGATTGGTTGTGAAAACTGTGGTTGTAGGCGGAGCCTCAGAGGTCAAACAACACCCATTCTTCCTGGGTTTGGACTGGAATGGACTCCTGAGGCAGAAAGCTGAATTCATCCCTCAGCTAGAGGCGGAGGACGACACCAGCTACTTTGACAGTAGGTTACACTTGAGATGATATAGAGATGATAAGAGATAAAATATTTTCTAATTGGTGTTACATCCTTAAAGAGTTGGTTTCTCACACATTTAAAGCCCATTAGACCAAAAAACTTTTTCTTCTAGTGTGACAGCAAAGAACAACATTTGCGGTGGCTGATTAAGACATCTCTTGTGATGCACAAATTAATAACAACTGACAAATGGAAACTTCACAGACTCAAGTTCTCTATATTTTATTTTTAAAAGTTTTCTTTGTTCGAATTTCTGTGGAACTTTGAGCGTATTCTCTTGTTCCTGTTTTCAGCTCGTTCAGAGCGTTACCACCATTTGGCTTCCGACGAGGATGAAGAAACCAATGATGAAGAGTCTTCCTTGGAAATCAGACAGTTTGCTTCCTGGTCGCATCGCTTCAGCAAGGTAAGGGCTAACCAAAGAATGGAGAGCCTTTAGTGTGTCTGTTAGATGTTGCATTACATTACCTGAAACCTCTTCAATACTCAACTCAGCTCTCTATTTCACGCCCTCTCTCCCGTTCAACCTCTCAGGTTTACAGCAGCACAGAACATCTGGCAACACCATCCAACCTGAGCTTCTCCTCTGACCGCAGTCACAGTGAGGACAAGGAGGACCGCGGAGACATGGGAGGACTCAGTCCATTCCCGAGCCCAGCAGAGGGTAGCGTGGAGCGCAGACATGCCGGACGCATGGCCAGGTAGGCACGGGTGTAAGACGTGTCATACTGTATATCATACGCTGCTTTTATTCCCATCAAAGCCTTTTGGAGTGCTTTGAGGTCGTCGTAAAGGTTTTTGTTGATTTCTTGTTTTGTTTAGCATTGTGTTGCTAGGTTAAATGTAGAATTGCTGCCAAAAAAACTGTATGAAATGAATGATTGACCTGCACTTAAAGCATTTTTTTGTAACTATGTAAAAGCAGCGAACAATCAAAACACAGTGTTGGTATGTTGTGTGATCACTTGGACTCTTGATTTACCCATCCAACTGGTCTTTGGCTGTTTGTAGCCTTCGCCCTCGGGCCTCCTCCAGCTCCTCCCAGCCCGAGAGGAACACCAGTCCTCTGGTGATGAGCAGCACCCACAGCCTGGAGACGATGCCCCGTTTTGCCCTCTCTACTGACGATGAAGGTAAATCCAGATTGACACGTTTTTGACACGTCTGTTTACAACATGTACAACTGAGCATATATATATGTTGTTTTCCTTTTAACGTGTGTCACCTGCAGCTGAGGTGGTGGTGTCAAACCTTCGGCGGATCAGGATTCGCAGCAACAGCACTGGGGCCAAACACTCATCGCCCAAGGACACGGCCGGCCCTCGACGCTTTGGTAACCAGCTGGAGACGCCGGACAGACAGAGGCTTCCCTGTGGGGGGAAGGTTCCAAAGTCAGCCTCCGTCTCAGCCCTGTCTCTCATCATCACTACAGCTACAGAAGGTTATCATCAACACCTCAAAGTCAAGCAGAAGACAGAATTAATGTGACAATGAGCCACTGGTGTTAAGTGTCACACATAGAGATAGCACCTTTACTGCTACAATATGTGATTCAAGTGGAATCAAAACGTTAAATGCAGATCCAGAGCCTGGTGACTTAGTACATGAAGTAAGCTTGCAATATTGTCTAATGTTTGTAATGCATGTAAGACAGGCATATATTTAGAATGTTACAACAGAAGTAACAGAAATGGTCATGGGGGAAAAAAAGACAGACAAATATTCATAGCACAACAACTCTTTATAAAAAGCCCTTCCTGAGGCAGGATGCTGTTAATTGTTCTGTTGATACTTTTTGAGGAAAACAGTCCTGTGTTTGTTTCAGATGACTTGCCAGGCGGCCTCCAGCCGAGTCCCATCTCCCCACGCTCTCTGTCCTCCAACCCTTCATCCCGTGACTCCTCACCCAGCCGGGATCTCTCGCTCACCCCCGGCAGCCTGAGGCCTCCCATTGTCATCCACACCTCAGGAAAGAAGTACGGCTTCACCCTTCAGGCCATCCGTGTCTACATGGGTGACAGCGACATCTACACAGTGCATCACATGGTGTCGGTGGGTGTCAAGACTTACAACTGGTTAGCTATAACCAGTCCAGGTGTTTTAAATGTCATGTATCCGTGTTAGGGAATGCGCTTTACACTGATGACACCAAACTTGAAGAGAGAGGTCTAAAAAGGTAGTGAGTGTGATGAGAGGAGGTTCATTTGAGCATTACATAAGCCTGTTGCTGTTTTAACAGAGTGTGGAGGAGGGCAGCCCGGCTCACCAGGCAGGTCTCTGCACCGGAGACCTCATCACCCACGTGAACGGAGAGTCTGTCCAAGGCCTGGTCCACCCTGAGATGATAGAACTGCTACTTAAGGTACACAACAGCTACTAGACTGCTGTGGCAGTCACTAGGTTTGATAAGTTTCATTGCTTCGTTGTTAACGCAAATAAATCTTTCTTTATGACATGTGTAGTGTGGCAGCAAGGTGGCGCTTCAGACCATAGCGCTTGAGAACACATCGATCAAAGTGGGTCCAGCTCGAAAAACCAAACACAAAGGCAAGATGGCTCGTCGTAGCAAGAAGAGCAAGAGGAGAGATAATTACGACAGGTAAGAATCCCAGGCTTGGTTTGCTTTCAGTTTCTGTCTCTGCAGTGTTAGTCATCCTTTGTTTACTTTGTGAGTTGGGGAACTGGTGGGAACTGGATGTGCGAAAGTCAGTGCTCTGTCTCCCCCTAGTGGTAGACACTGTTAAGTAGTTCAGTAGCAATTAGATTACATTCGTTGCCTGGTACATTCTGTTCTACTGGTGAATATTTTCCCTCAACATTTATCGGTCAGTGCAGCTTCATGTACTTATTTTGTTTTAAAGAATTCTGTGTTTTTATTATTACTGATTCACAGTATCCTAAATACTTTGCGGGGCCATCAGAACAGACAGAATATCCCGGAACTCAGTCTCTGTGCCACTTCTCAGCTCACTGAGCTTCACAATATCACATATCTGACTTGTTCTTCATCCTCTAGGCGTCGAAGCATCTTGAAGAAGCTCTCCAAGCAGAGCACAGTGATGCACAGCAGTCGCAGCTTCTCATCAGGTCTCCACCACTCAGTGTCCTCCAGCGAGAGTCTTCCAGGCTCCCCGACACACAGCCTCTCCCCCGGCCCCTCCACACCCTGCCGGAGCCCCGCACCTGACCATCAGGCGATTGGTGAGCTCACTGTAGCTTCCAAATTATTCTTATTCTAAACCAGAGGAGAGTAGAAGCTTTATAGTTGCATTTTGAATATCACAACATCCACAGATGGTGTCATTGTGAGCATCTTTTAGAGAACTGGCTGTGCGTTAATATAGTAAAATATTGAGATTTCTGCAACTTGTGGTGTGCAATATTAAAGTTTTTCCTCTGCTTCCCAGACAATAACTCCCCTCAGAGCACATCTCCCTGCTCCAGCTCTCCCAGTTCCCCCGCTGCACACATTCGGCCCAGTTCTCTCCACGGCCTGGGTTCCAAACTCAACACGCAGCGCTACACCAAGGTGGGCCGCCGGAAGTCAACCAGCAACATTCCCCCCTCACCCCTGGCCTGCAACTCCTCCTCATCCTCCGCCCAGCCACTTTCTCCACAGCGCTCTCCCTCTCCGCTCTCAGGTTTTGCCAAAACCCTTCACACCTACCACGGCAAAACCCTGTCCCCGCCCACCATCGTTAGGCACATTGTCCGGCCCCGCAGCGCAGAGCCACCTCGATCTCCTCTGCTGAAGAGGGTACAGTCAGCTGAGAAGCTCTCTGGTGTGTATCATGCTGATAAGAAGTCGTACGCCCCCCGCAGGCACACGTTGGAAGTGCCATATTATGGTGAGGGGGACCTGCTGGGTGACTTGGAGGCAGAGGGTGTCTGTGGAAGCTCCTACATCGGAGTTGATCACAGCAGGCTGGGGGGATACATCGGCAGCCAGAGGATGAGGGACTCTGGGATTGAACGATCAGAACAGCTGGTTGTGATGCGAAAGCTGAACCTGTCAGAGAGGCGAGACTCCTTTAAGAAACAGGAGGCGGTGCAGGAGGTGAGCTTTGACGAGCCAGAGGAGAAAACCAGCGCCGCGGTCACAGTGACCACCACAGCTCCAGCCCAAACGCAGCAGCAGCAGCAGCAGCAGCAGCACAGGATGGCTTGGATGCTCACTCGACCCCAAACCGGTGAGGAGGTGGAGTTGGAAGTGCCTGTGGTGAGGAGGTTCACGCTGGTGCCCCAGATCGCCGTGCAGGGCTCAACGGAGAGCGAGGGACAGGATGAGTGGGAGCCGTGTTCCGATGGCGAGGAAACCAACGAGACACCCGAGCTGGAGCTGGGCGTCACATCATCTCCGCCACAACAGGAAGGTCATCCTCTCGCTGACAACGGCTGCAGTCAGGCGGCAGAAACCACCTCTGCATCAACAGAGAACAGTGAGTGCAGAGAGAAAACTCCACAAAAAGGACATCTGAGAAAGTGACTACACTCATTTCAACTATTCATAGCTTTGCTGTCAAGTCTTTCAAAGGTTGTAAACTCATTTACAAACTTGTCTGGCTGAGAGAGAGCAGGACTAGATTTTACTTGAATTTTGTAATTGTAAATATTTGCCTCAAGGCGTTGTGGACGTTCTGGTTTTATTTATTACATTTGCAAACTATGATGAGTTAGTAACAGGCAAAGAGGGAAGTTCTCATTGGTTGAAAAGCCAAGGTTAAACATTTTTGTATCCATAAAATGTGTTTTTATGTCTTTTGACTAGAACGTTGTTTTTTATATATATACCGGTATGTCTTATTTTTTTTTAATAGATTGTCGCGGTACAGACTAGTTTGATAATGCTGGGCATACTAGTTAAAGGACCAAAAGGTACAAGAAGTCATTTTAGAAGTGGAAGTTGTGGTTTATTTTTTGCCTTCTCCTCAGTGTCGGTTTAGATCTAATCCTGAGCAGCTTCCTATCGTGTAATACTGCTATTGTCTTGATCTTCTACAACCTAAGAATGACCTTTGGCTCACACAGCGAGCAACATGGTTGATTTGTCATTTCCTGATCAACTGTCAGCCAGACTACAATGCTAATGTTTTAGCTGCTTTGCCTAGGCCTTTAATAGCACTACATCGCAGGAGAAAGTGTCAAAGCTATTGAGCACTTATTAGCATGCTGGAAAAAAGTGCTTCGACTTTTTAAGATGCTCAAAACTGGAATTCTTCCATTTTGTACCTGTCAGACACAACTACTGTTCATAAAATAATCACATTGGTAGGTAAAGAAGAGAATTATGGTTTTGGTTGACAGAAGAGGGGCATGAAAAGATTAGTTGTGGCCCATGTTTCTCTGACAACTTCATCAGGTTTGTAAGAAAGTAAAGTACTTCCATTGACGTGTTGATCATGTTTGTTTGCAGTGTGAATTCACGCCCTTCTTCTTACATGTGGAATCAGTCAACAGGGTAAAATTGCACACTAACACTATCCACCAATGACTTTAAAGTACAATCTGTAATGAAGCCGACTCAAAGGGGGTATTATGTGCCATGATATCAGTACAGTGTCCTCTAAGCCATATCTTTGAAGACAGAAATTTCAGTTCAAAAAATTTTTGTTTGTAATCTTAACTGCACATGAAGATCTTCGTGCCCCTCTCATGAAAGACGGAAGTTGAGAATAAAGTTGTGGATGTTGCAGAGTGTGACACACACATACACACACGGCTTTGTGGCTACTTGATATAGGCTTGGTGTGATACCGTATTATAGAGGTATCTCAAATGATTTGTCTGTTTGACATCTGTAAACACTGATTCAGCATGGCTCTGCGTCTCGCTGTAATAACTTGTTCTACTCAAAGCATGCAATTTGCAGGAAAAACACTGAGCAGCCAAATTGAAGTCTACGTCGTCTTCAGAAACCAGAGGGAATATCTTTTTGTTTAAAACATTTTGGGATTTATTTATTTTTTGGTCTTTCCTTACCTATAGTGACACGTCATTTTGTACCTGGAAATGTGTTGGATCCTTGTGTATTTTTGAAGTGTTTTTTTTTTCTGAAACAGTAGCTTTTGTCTATGTTTTTTTTCTCTCTAACATGAGCATGTCAGAGACACCTTGCCTAAAAGACCTGTTACTACTTAATTTACCGTGTAATGATGTTTACACCGAGGGGGAAAAATGCACTAAAGTATTTTGACATGAATTTTGTAAGTGAATGTTTAAGGTGAAGTGAAACCCCTTACATTGAATCCAAACCCAGGGCTTCTTTGAACAAATGTTTTATGTATTTGTATTGTACAAATATTGATGTATATTTTGATAACAAGGGTGTGTATAATTCCACGTTTTGAAAGACATGATATGCACAATGACAATTTAAGGCACCAAGATTTTAGGAAGACTGAGTCGAGGGAGTGGGCTGTTTTTACAAAAAACCTTGCTGGGATTTAGAACCGTATTTTACATCCAGTACAGACTGGATGAACTTCACATTTTCCACTACAGCAACAGTTTTGAGGTTTGATGTCCTATTGTCAGTGGCTGTTGCTGGCTTTTGTACCAACTTCCTCTTGAGTCTTCTGTTTTTGAATTGTTGATGTGTTCTTAAAGTTGTTCTTCCTCCTTTTAAAAGAAAAGTCCTTAAATCTCATGATGACGACCTTACGGGATGCTGTCATTTCAGTGAACGGTGCGGAGAGATTATGTCCCCGAATGGCTCAGTTATTTTTGCAGTCTGACAGAATTGTTTACAATGAACAAACATGCTATGTACTGTACATTTTCTATCCTGTGGCTGTTTATGATGAAACTACCCTCTTTGATACCATGAAAGAAAACAACTCTCATAGACGTAACATATCTGTTTTTGTTTTCTTTTAAAACTGTTCATAAGGAGTAATTTAGCACCAAGCTGAGAAGCATTTACTGTTTTTATATGCACTTAAGGAACTAGATTATCATGAAGCTTTTTGAAAATACCTGTTTTCATAGCCGTCATATTAAAGGAACAACAGAGTTCTATTATCTGAGCTAAGGGATGAAAAGGAATCCTGATTAACACAGCTAGATTTCTTGGCCACTTCACCTAGTTTGTAATGGTGTTTTTTTGTTTTGGTTTGCGTTTTACACGAGCACATTTGTGTTAGAAGGAAGTAACACTGGGAAAATAATGCTGCAAAGGGATTAACCAAAAATGTATTATTCTAAAGCTACATTCTTTTTAATAAAATAATAGGATGTCAGACAAACTAAAATAGCATATTTAACACTATTTTTTAAGTTCTACACACATTTGCACACTAAGGGACAACTCAACTAAAAATCACTATCATCATCACTATTTCTCAGAATAACTTGGTTTCTTATCTGAATATAAATGTAGTAAATGCTTGATTGGTCTGGTTAAAAGTGCATGACAGTGAAGTGACAGCTGTAAGGTAAAAACTCTTCAGCTACTGAAGGTCAGCAAAGATGAGCTTCTCTGCTGGTGTCAAACTTACACTTAAAGAACGAACTGGCAGGTAAAACTATTGTACAGGTGCATGTGTTCTCCTGTGGACTCTTCTGTTCAGTGCATGCTGCATGAGATAAGCACACATCTGTAATACTTGACTGCATGGTATATCGGCGTTGTCGCCCTGTACTGTGTTTTCTTGTGCAACAAATAAAATTTGTATTTCTCTTTGACTCATCCTTGGTCTGACTCTTCTGGTCCTTTAGTTGTATGCCCTTAAGCATTGTTCACCACACAGGCTTTTGTTGAGTCACATACAGTCTCTCTTAAACATCGCTGGTGTGGGAAAATAATCAGGTAATGTGACGGCTGTTTGACAAAGATTTTTAAAATGTGTTGAGGCAATCACACGTCGACTTCTGTCATCTCACACCTATTACTTTGTATGTCAGGTGACATTTTAACGACATTACAATAAACATCTAATTCAGATAACAGTAATGTTAACATTTCAGTAATCATATGGTCAATGCATTTTTGCCACAATTTGAGTTTAACATTTTGTAAAGCAGAGATGTTAAATGGTTCAGCCGGAGGAAAGGATAACTGGGATAGAGCACAGAATTTTTCTTGGTCAAGAGAGGTTTCTATAATATTTTTTCATGGTTTACATTTTATTTTCAGGGATCATTTGCAATGTAGTATATAATAAACAAAAACTATCAAACATTCATTAAGAACAATGGAAGGATGAGAAATGGAATAAGCCAAAGTTCAAACGTTCAAATCAAATAGGATTATGCCACAGAACCTTATAGAACATTTAATTTAACAAGAGGGTAGATTAACCTATGTGCTCAGGGAAGAACTTGCACCTTATCTCTGGCGCTTGAGGCAGGCAAATATAAAGGTATTCCTGAAGAGCAACGTTTATTGGTGTTGAGAATGAATTTCATTTTGTCTTCCTCTGCCACCTGCACTCTGACTTGAGTTCATGTGTTCTGTTGTTTTGGCTGTCTTAAGGTAAAATGCTGAGTTGATTTTTTTAATGAATGGAGTTTTGTCTTAGCAGGATTTACAGAAAATACATGCCAACCAAGACAGAACACAACAATACATTTTCAGTCATGGGCTGAATGTTGTCATTTGTGGAAATATAGACCTACTATATGGTTTGTCATGTGGTCCTCAAGGTTGTTGTAGCTGCCTTGTAGTAGCCAAGCGTGTAGTGACACTCAAATAAATAAATTAATCAAAAGTATTCACTTGCACTAACATACGCCTATAGATAGAATTCAAGCTGGAAAATCAAAAGCAGCATTTTCCCGTACCGACCGCCAGGTGTCCCTGACGCGCCGAGAAGCGTTACTTCACATAGCAGATGAAGAAGTCCCGTGTCCTTCACAACAGCAAACATGGCTACTGCTACCAAAATCATTCAGAGGCTACGAAATTTTTTAGCTGGGGTAAGAAACACAACCGCAGACAAACTCTGTAGCCGTGCCAGAAGGCGCTGTGACAGACCTTTATCTTAACAAACTTAACTGGCAGTAGTTGTCAATTCTAACTAGGTTTTAAGAGTATGGCCAGCCGAGCTACTTGATAGCTACCTAACGTTAACTTACGTGTGAAGAAAGAGGACATAACGTTAGTTAGTCTGTGTGATTCTCAGCAACTATTACTAATGCGTGTTTTCCCCCCAGCACGACCTGCAAGCCAAACTGCAGCTGAGATATGAGGAGATTGCAAAGAGGTAAGATTAATGCGATAGCTTAGCTTCCCCATCGTGCTGCTACACACTGCACCAAAGGACAGTTTTATTATCTCTGGCAACAGCTAGAACCCAGTAAATTGATATATTTGTGGGATATATTGGTTGTCTTACCTCCAGTTCAGTTGAGTTTATTCTCAAAACATTTAAATACAAGTGCAATCATAAGAAATAATACAGATTTGTGAAAAAGGAAACCCTGTTATACATCTGAAACGTGTATATAGGGCCCCACACACTAAGCAAATAGTCTTAGTTAGATGTTTTTGAAGTATTAACATATTGCCTAAATAAATACTACACTAGTGGGCCAGACTAGTAAGTGGCATACCTGCCTCAACATACAATTTTGGATCTGCATCATTTCAGATTCAATGCAATTAAGTAGGAACACGGCAAAAATTTAATTTTGTTTCACACACACATGTCGAAATCAGGAAAGGAAAAATAATAAAACAGAAATATGTATAAGATCATGGCATTTCACAGGTCCACAGAAAACACGTACACACATTTGTTCTAATGTTTCCAAAAACAAGAGGGAATGCTTTGTGTACGCTCTGTTAGGGCCATTATTATTAAGTACTTTTAATCAATTGGCTGACATTTATGCATGAAATTCTTTACAGCATGAAAGATTGGTCACATTACTAGTCACAAAAATATGAGTAGCATTTATCCATCTTGGGAGCTTAAGCAATAAAGATGGCAGGTATTTAAAGGAGTTACACTTGAAACATGAGGTTGCCTTGCCA
This sequence comes from Lepomis gibbosus, assembly GCA_029875015.1. Taxonomy (NCBI): domain Eukaryota; kingdom Metazoa; phylum Chordata; class Actinopteri; order Centrarchiformes; family Centrarchidae; genus Lepomis; species Lepomis gibbosus. Next base: position 8,053 of record JAPMOB010216698.1, on the reverse strand, counting down.
CTTGTTGGGTCTTGCAGTCAAATACCTAAGTTTGCCACTACACATGGATGAGTCTGAAACTGAGTTTTACTTCATATTTGCTACCCAAAAGTGGAACAACCTTTTAAAATTTGCTTCTCAGGCAGCAGCTGCTTCCAGACTGAGCACTCCAGTCAATCTAATCAAATGCTTCTGGCTACATTTTAAGACAGTGTGCAGTGTTTCAACATCCAATAAGCCTTTAACTTCATGGATGTTTTACTCAAACTAACCATAGTGCATCTGACCAGTACCTGAAATACCTTGTGGCAAAAAAATCTTTATGTAGATATTTTATTCCGTAGAAGACATACAAGTAAATTCTGTTTACAATGCTTTTTTTCTATAGGACACAGCCACCACCCAAACTGCCAGTAGGACCAAGCCACAAGTATGCCAGCAACTACTACTACACCAGAGATGGACGCAGAGAGTCAGTACCACCCATGGTCATCATGTCTTCACAGAAGGCTCTCACCGCTGGCAGGTAAATGATGCAGTCACTACATTTTCAAGCACGGTAGTAGTACTGGGCAAAACTTTGATTATTACAACTGTCATATTGGACATATTAACATAGCTGGATTATGGATAACATTGACCTGAATTCTGTTTACAACAAGAAAAGTTATTTAATCACAGAATGAACAGATACTAATAGGTGAAAAAAATGGGTTTAATCTTTGCTGCAAATAATTAACTATGAAAAATATCCAAATGTAGATTTAGATTAACTTTTGACCTTCTGCCAGTGACCCACTGACTTCCTGCGGTTACTTATGTTTAAAGCCACGGTCAATTCACTTTGCTGAAACTTTACGTGAAACTCCAGCACAGGAAGAGTTGAGCTTGCAGTGACGGCAGACTGATAACAAAAGAACATTGTTCTGACTTGCAGTACACCAACACAGTAAAGGTAGTAATGTAAGTAAGATGGGGCCAACGTGAGCAATCATAATCAGTTTATGTTATGCATGTACATAGTTGGAATAAGTGTGGCTGCAGAAAGATACGCGGAGTACACCACTTTATAGCTACAGTTTTATAAGGGATACGTAATCTGTGTAAGCTATGGCTGTGTATCAGAGATGTGCATTTTGTGACAGCACAACAATCCAGCTGTTTGATTACACCTGCCAAACTTCCTATGCTTAGATATCTGATGATTGCATGACATCTGTCTTCATTGTCAATTATTTTCCATGGTTAGTTGTTTGGCCTACGATCCATGTGAATTGGTGTTCCAAGATGTCATCTCAAAAGACCTGTTTTGTCCGCAACCTAAATATATTCAGTTACTACTTAAAATTTAGGAAGCTAGAATCAGAAATACCAATATCAGAATACCTGAAATATTCTTTTATAATGTTTAATTACCTACAATTTTTTTCACTCTTCTTCACTCTTCTAGTCAAGTTGCTGAAGCCCCAAAGCTTCCAGTGACCCCTGGTGCTGTATATAAGGAGCCACCACTCTCCACAGACCAGCCGTACCTCTGAGCAGCAAGACTAACCCGTACGTCAGCATCAGCAACCTAATTTCTCCATCCAAACCTGCTGTAGAGACCTGACCACTGCGTATGTGTCAGTTGTATCCTGTACAATAGATAGTGTGAATAAAATTTGTTCTATTTAAGTTTTTTGTGTCTAACTGGTTATTGAACAAATGTGAAATGGTTTTTGAATTATCAGTGTCAACTTTGTGTATAGTATATACACATAGTATATATTTGTGTATAGACTTGCTGAAAGAGTGTTCGGAAATACTGGGTTGCAAGGTGAGCAGAACAGCAGGAAGGACTAAGGAGGAGCTGGAACCTCTAAGGGGTTGTGACAGTCCAGCCTCACAAAGTCCAAAATTAAAGATGTGTTCAAGTGACCCATCTTGGAGGGGAAAAAAACATTTAACTTAACACTAGTGGTAAACAAACTAAAGAAATATACAATTTAGCCTAATCTTTATCATTAATTTCCTAATGATAAAATTTGGCATATTAAGTATCTGTGTAATTTAAAACACAACCAGATCTGAAAAATGAATGCCTATAACAAGTTTGATATAAAGAACCTACCAAAGCATCCAATGGGTCAAAGGAAATGTTTCGTGTTGTGGTTGTTAGTTTGAACCTGGATTATGTCCAGTGTAACTGGAAATACATTATACTTCATAGTTGATACAAAGTTGATGCAAAACTTGATATTTTGAAAATGAAAAGAAAAATGTTTCTGCATTTGTCAATGTGGTTATAGAGCACTATGTGCAATTTTTATGCACACATACCCACTTATAACTAAAATAAAAATTAAGAACCTAATTTTCACAGGAAAAGTTAGGTACTGGGGGACAACATTCCTCAAACTACAGACTTTCTTGAGTTGCAAGATTAGACTTCATTCTTTAAAGCCCCAACTCACCTGCACAAATAATTTCAGTTATTTTGGCTCATTCACCTCCTCAGCAGGGCGGGGTGATGGTGCAGTGGTTAGCACTGTTGCCTCACAGCAAGAAGGTTCGAACCCTGGTTGCCCCGGCCTTTCTTTGTGGAGTTTGCATGTTCTCCCCGTGTCCGCGTGGGTTCTCTCCGGGTGCTCCGGCTTTCTCCCACCATCCAAAGACATGCAGGCTAGGTTAATTGGTGTCTCTAAATTGTCCTTAAGTGTGAGTGTGAGTGGTTGTCTGTCTATGTGTGGCCCTGCAATGGACTGGTGACCTGTCCAGGGTGTACCCCGCCTTCCGCCCAATGTTAGCTGGGATAGGCTCCATCCCCCCGCGACCCTGTATGCAGGATAAGCGGTTGACGATGGATGGATGGATGGACGTCCTCAGCACGGTGAGAGCTGGTACAAGCCGTTTCACTGACATCTTGAGTGCTCCTGTTCACTGTGCTGTAGCTGTAAGAGAGAACACTTAATTTTAATGTGGGAGTAGCAGTGGTGGAGGAAGTATTCAGATTTCTTATTTCAGTTAAAGTACTAATACCACATTGTAAAAGTACTCAATTACAACTAGTCCAGTGGAAATGTTAAAGATCATACACATACCCACTTTCAACAATACAAAAAGACAAAAATAAAACTTAAGGCCGACTAAACCTGGTCCTCATGCCCAACATCTTGTGTGTTCAGGAGATTCAAATGAGCTCATCAAATCATGTTTACTGGCTTTTACACAGCAAGATGCCTCTCAAACAAAACAAAAATGACAACATATTCAAATTATTAATATACATGTTGAAGGATAAAATGTAAATGGAGAAACATATTTTTAGCTGTGACTCAATTAACAAGCTTTACTCAATTAATCCTTAGCTTTGAAAAGATGCACAGTTGAAACTAACTAGATTTAAGTTTTAATAACTTTGTATTTTCTTTTAAGTAAAGGCAAAAAAGTTAAGACAGTGATGACTTCTTCTGTTTTGTAATGGAAGGTAACTAATAAATAGTTTCATTATGGATTAATAAATTTGATTGGTTTGTAAAATTTCAGAAATTAGTGACAATTTTACAGTGTTTGTTTTGTCCAGTCAAATAGTCCAAACCTCAACATTAATAAAATAATTACAATGAAAAGCAAAAATCCTCTCATTTGATAAGCTGGAACCATTTTTACATAAAACATTACTTCAACATTATTAAACTAGTTGCCATTAACCTTTAATCAATAAATCAACTAATAATTTCAGCTCTACTCACATTGTTAGGTACAGTAGTTTAATGTATAACAGCATGTTATAAACTCTTCATATTATTTGTTTGTAGTATGTTTTTTAAATTTTAAAGTAACTAAAGCTGTCAAATGAATGTAGTGCAGCGTAAAGTACATTTGTCTCTGAAATGTAGTAGCATGGAAAGAAATTACATTACAAGTGCCCAACTTATGGTAAGCTACTTGAGTAATTTACACTCCACCACTGAGGAGTCCAGTAGTGACGTTAATAATATTGCAGCAGTAACTTCCTCCTGAGAGGAGGTAAAAAATAAATAAATAAATAAAAAAACTAAAAGAAGAGGTCAAACAGCAAACGTGATAAGAAACACCTGTGTGGGTCTGCAGGCACTGAAATACACACAAGATTTTGGTGATAGAAGTTGCTTACACTCTTAAAGGTGGGTGGGTTTATATCCAGGACGTTGCTTGTATAAAGTCAATATGTAAAAATATTTAGTACAAGGTGAGAACAAGACTGTTGTTCACATTTCAAGATTATGTGGACATAATGAGCAACATGCTTTGTTTTTTATGTGTGTAATAAAAGCAAATAAGACGTTTAGGAAACGTTTAAAAAAGATAAAGTATATAGGTACTGAACACAACTCATGTGATTAGAATTTAAAAAAGAACAAAATTCAGTAATTTTAAAAACGTACGTACCGTGTTCGACCTCAAACGAGCAAATACCTAGGATAAATGAACAGCAGATGCGATATTAATTCAATTTAAAAGCTATAATGGCATAGAAAAACTTTTTTTTTTTTTCATTTACAAACCTGCAGTTTGACCGGAATCAACTCTTGCGTCATATTTCTGCGCCTCGTGCGTGCGATGCAGCTGCGGAGGACATCGAGCATGGGACACCTTGGAGGTTTATTTCTTCTGATCGCCGCTCTAAACGGATACTGTATTTGGGGTAAGCTGCAGGAATCACTGGAGCGTGTGTGTGTGAAAGGAAGGAACTGCTTATTTTTAGCGTTATTTAAAATAAAACGGAGTGAAAGTTTACAGTCGAGCAGACCTGTCACTTTGAATGAAGTCCGTGTAACTTAACGTTACAGTGCAAACTAACGTTACAGTCAACTCGATATTTGACAAGCAATGTTTTCCTAGTTTTTAGTGTTGCTAAATTCATATAATATATAAGTTGCTACTGTCTGTACAAGCTGGAAAGATGAAAACAAGTATGTCATCTGAACCATCCTCTGCTGTGCATTGTTACGTATTTGCATTTGTAAGGGTTTAAATAAAAAAACATACGTTTTGAAACAATACTTCCATATTTAAATTAAAAATAATAAATAAAAAATTATAGCCATTTCACAGTTAGACTGTGGAAGGGCTCAAACTTCGTAAAGGGTCAGTGTAGCTATGTCTGCTCACTGATTCCAAATTTAATGTTAGCATTATCACATTTGAACAGGAAATTGTTCTGTATAGTATGTCTAAAGATAGATACGCTTTGATTTGTTAGGAATAAAATTTTATTCTGTGATGGAACATGGGTGCAAAACTGCAGAGAAAATGTTTATTTTGCCCATTTATGCAATGACTTCAGTCTTACCTGATAGGCTGTGTCACCACATGACATGATCATGCAGTTCACATAAAACAACTGAAAATGTTGAACTATCCTGCATTTGGCATATCAGACATAATATAGAAGTTGTCATGACTTTCCTCTTGCCTACTACAATTATATTGTACTTTGTGATGCCTGGTGATAACATAACTAGTCAATAGTTATGTTATTAATCAACATTCTGCACAGTAACAGTAAACTGTCCGTGCTTCAGGTGCTGCAGGTCACTCTGTTCCCACCTGCCACAAGCAACTGGAGTTCAGGTGTAGCAATGGCTCGTGCATACCGAGACTGAGTGTGTGTGACGGACAGACTGACTGTGAGGACGGATCAGATGAACACAGCTGTGGTGAGTACAGTGTCGACAACATGATCCCATCCCAAACAATTAACACACTTGTGGCATTTATTGACAGAAATAATCGAGTAATTTGAGGCAAGGAAAGGCAAGTTTATATAGCAGATTTCAACAACAAGACACTGAAGTTCTCATTTAAAGTCCACTGACTAAAGAGATTTTATAAGTAGCTCTGCAGCACTGCCCTCTTTAATGTGGAAAGAGAGAGAGGCGGATAGATGGATGGGTTGTTTAACGCAAGACTGACATCATCTAGCTGTGACACAGGTGAGCCACACTGGCTGAAGACTCTAGAAAAAAGGTGATTATCTGGGATTTTCCCAGTTTCTGCTCTATCAGAGGCTTCACTGACGCGAATGGTGTCAAAGACTTAGATAGTCACTATGTGTAATTATTGTTTGACAGCGTGTGCCCTTTGACCTACACTTGTTGTCTTGTTTCACATACAGTATTTTGTAATGGAGTTTTAGCCGATTGTAACAGACTTTAAAGCAGAGTTGTGTTTAGTCCTGCTGGCCAGATTTTTGGACTGTTTTTTTCTATTTTAAAGCAGAAAATCCTGAGTGATAATGTTTTTACAAACATCTTCATGATGAGTTTAAACTTAAAAACTAAATTAAAATGTTTATCTTAGTTTTCCACAAGTCTAGGCAAGCAGTATATCAACTTATGCTTTTTTAAATATCTGTGCTAGAAAGGATATTGTTTAATTTTCTTGTACTGTGTGAGAAAATACCATTCCAGATTCTTGTAATCCTGTTGAAGTTATTAGAGACTTTGATATTGAATTCCAGAGGGATTTGGTGTTCAGCCTGAGCCACAAGTTGCACAATGTGTGCAAAGAAAAACCCTGCAGGAGACAGTATTTTAAAGGGGATTAATGTGATTGCATGTGTTGAACATAAACACTGTTGATGTGAGTTATGCCAGCAGCAGGCATGAATATTGGCAGTGTTGCTTAAGAGGTCGAAGACTTGAAACCTGAAAGTTGTTGGTTTTGAATGTCGACCAAAGTAAAGAGAAAGTAAAGCAAACAAGCTTTATCTAGACGTGCAGGAATCGGCAGCAGACTGTGGTTTTACTGGGAGAAAGTGGATGAAGAGCAAATGGATAAATGAAAGAGGAAATGATCCAATCCAACACATACCCATACAATTTCAGTCATGTTAGGCTATCAGGAAAAAAAGCTTAAATTGTTAAGAAGAATGCAATAAGCCATTTTTTTTACGAGTAGTCACACCATGTGATGTACAGGTATACCCACGTGATGGAGACACTGGTGGGGTTGTAGAACTGATGAAAATTAAGCTAGCAGTGGGTGAGATGATGTAAATGTATCAACCATTCAGTTCAGAGGTTTTGCCCAGATTATTCTACTGTAGTCTAATTTTTTTTGATAATTTTGATAATTAAAATTTTTGATAATTAAAATTATCTGATTCCAGCTTCTTAAATGTGACTATTTTCTGGCTTCTTTACTCCTTTTATGACAGTAAATGAATATAATTTATCAAATTGGAGCAAAAATATACAATTGCATCATGCATGATAGAGGATTTTATTGATGTCCCCCAGCTGAAGAACCGGGTGGATGTCATCTAAAGTGAATTTGGCCCACAGTTGCCCATCTGACAAAAGTTTTGCTCTGAGAAGTTTTATTACAGAAAGTGTATGAAACCCATGGCTAGGACTGGGCAATATGGCTAAAAATGTTATCATAATAAAAACTTTTCATATCATTTGACATTGATAATTATCACAATAAATGTCAAATCATTTTTGCTCCTGAATGAAAAATCCTTATTTTATATTTTCTTTTAATTAGAGTAGAAAGTCAACATGTACAAATCATCTAATTTTCTACACTTGATGAAACAAACAAGCAAAAAAAAAGCCCAGGAGGGTTATAATGCTGCTGATGCTCTTTTACCTGAAATCTGATATATATATATATATATATATATGCAGAGCGCCTCTGCTCCACACACACATGTGCGCACATGGAACGGAGTAAGCCAGCTAATCACTGGACATTAGGGCATTGATGACTACTCCTCGTTAGTGTACCTATGTGGTTCAATAAAAACTTTGCCAGTAAAAATCCACAATTTTACCACTGCAGCTGTCTTTATAGGCACAGCGCTGGTTCAGCTAATAGCTTATTGATCAAAACAAGCAGAAGTGAAAGCTGTCTGTCTTTAGTAACTGTTTAGCTTAGTTTGCCTGTACATTAAAATATGGCACATTATAAACTCAGCTGGTGGCTGAGACAAACCAGCCCCTCCCTCTACCAGCAGCAGCAGTGGGAGGAGGAGGACAGGAGGGACTAAGTTGTTCATAATTTCTAAACTTCACACAGTATGTTGATGTCAGGAATATGTAAT
>JAPMOB010216697.1:0-39441 GCA_029875015.1 Lepomis gibbosus | reverse complement strand
AAAAAAAAAAAAAAAGGCCCGCGACAGTCCAGCTCTGAACTAACTATCTCAACTGAATTAGGTCACCGTGCCACCTGGAACGACCAGCGTGCAGCCGTGCGTGAGCGTGGCGGCGTGAGCCATGGGGACGACTTTTAAGCGCGACGCCACCGCAGTTGGGACTTGTTCTCTCTATCTTCACCACCAAGGTAAATAAAACAAACAAAAAAAAAAACGAAACAAAAACAAAAGCACTGACCTCTCCTCTCCCCACCTGCCGCCCCCTCCTTTGACTGTGCCTTGACCAAACACTCCTCCCCCCTTCCTCTCCTCCGCCATCACCACCTGTTCCCCTCTCCCACTCCGTAACTCCTCTTCTGCTGCAATGGCAGTGCGATCGGTGGGGGTGGCGGGTGGGGTTAGGACCCCCTCCACAAGGCACAAGAGTCCTGTCTCGCATCAGCATACAAGGCGACTGACTGTGCCCTCTGTGTCCCTCTAGTGTCTGAACTTGTGTGTGTGTGTGTGTGTGTGTGTGTGTGTTGAGAGAGTGAGTGAGTGAGTAACAGAGAGAGAGCATGGATGTCTGAAGATCTTTTTGGGGTGGTGTTTTATTGATTGGTGAGGCTTGGCACATGCGGACACACACTTCCCCTTCCCGCTAGTCAACTCCTCTCCACCGCCGTATTCGCCGCCCTTACCCCCGCCCCCCACACTCTCTTCCTACCCCTCTCCCTCCCTCTTTCCTCCTCCTCAAACCCACCCTACTGTCCCTATGCGCCTCTCCTCCGCCGTTCACACATACACAGCGCTTTTATTCCGCCGCCACCGCCGTCGCCACCTTGGATCTGGGTTCGTGGCTCTGGCTCGGACTCAACTTCCCAGAACCACCCACCTGACCCAACCTCCCCACCCTCCTTACCGTAGAGGCCTGGGCGTTGCCAATGGACAGTGTATGTGTGGTGGCCTGCCACCGGAACATGTCCCAAAGAGACTACAATGTTGGACAAGCCGCTTTGCTAAAACTGTTGAATGCTGGGTTTGCTCCACATGGCTGTGGAAGGGATCTTAACTCCTGTTTCCAAAACAAAGCTCTATTACATCTTAAGTGACAAATCACCTCAAACTATGGAACCTCAAAAAATTCTTACCTTTAGGTCCCTCACAGCCTGTGTGCCAATCAGAAACGTCCTATAAGATAGGCCTAGGTATGAGGCCAGTCTGACCTGTAGATTCTCAATCTCAGGGTTCCTATAGGACTTTTCTGGCATGGCAGCTCTATTTCTGTAATACTGGGATCAGCTAGACTGGCTGGATATGTGCTCTGAGTGACTTGTATGTGTTTTTACCTGTTAAGAGTGTCCATGTGCTGAGATAGAGAGCTTAACCCTCACACACGATTCCACACTTTCGGACTTGTAGTATGTCAAACGAGTTGTCTGGCATTTGCTCTGACAGCTGCAAGATGGAGTCGAGACAAAGGGGGCGTTGCCTTCTGTCTGCCTAGCAAACAAAGGAAAGGGAAGACGAAGGAGTGGTATGAATAGAGAGTTAATTATAAGGTGAGTTGGTAATGGAAGGATGTCCGAAGCTGCTCCCTAACCTCACCTTCCTGATCTTGGAGGACCCTGTTGTTGTTTGTCATAATATATACAGTATCTCACGAAAGTGAGTACTACCCACACATTTTTGTAAATATTTCATTATCTTTTCATGTGACAACACTGAGGAAATGACACTTTACTATAATGTAAAGTAGTGAGTGTACAGCTCGTATAACTGTAAATTTGCTGTCCCCTCAAAATAACATGTCACACAGCCATTAATGTCCAAACCACTGGCAACAAAAGTGAGTACACTCCTTAGTGAAAAACCCGTACCCTCACTACTTTAATACGGTAAGTGTCATTTCTTCAGTGTTGTCACATCAAAAGATATAATCAAATATATACAAAAATGTGAGGGGTGTACTCACTTTTGTGAGATACTGTATATACTGGCCAAAATCTTATTCTAAAAAGGGCCCTCTTTACACTGGGCATTTCATTTTCCATAGTGTATCCTGATAATGCAGCTTTGACTCTCAGGAGTCGATATCTGAGTTTACTAAAGTGCAGACTTCCATGAAAACTGATGTTGCAATTCACAGACACTGTGTGCTCCCGAGATAAATGAAAATGTAATATCTTCAAATTACTGTACACGTAGTCAGGAAAAACAATGCAACAACAAGTCAATTTCATTAGAATTACCCTGAAAACAATGCAGCTTTAGAATGAGTAGATCAAGGGCTGGCGCTCTTCCCCCGGCCTCCATGATCAGGGCGCGTGGTGCTCCCAATTTTTTTACCCCCCCTCCCCCCCAGCTCCTCACTAAAAGGCTTCTTTGGGTGCTTGCGAGTCTGGGCTTCCCGTGCTTGGGTGAATGCAGCCATGCATCTTTAACCCCACCCTGCTCTGAATTCACAGTTACGCTGTACTGACAGCCAAAGCTCGCTGCAGCCTCCTCCCTACTTCCACTTCCTCACCCACTCTCCCCCCTCCTGCCTTCTGTGGTTTGGACGTCTGAAGAACTGTAATCCAGATGCTCTGTGTGCACTGTGTTGTGGTGTTTTGATAGGATCCTACAGGTTACATCTGTTCTCCTGCAGCAGGTTTTCAGCTGAGGATGTGCAAGTGTGTGTGTGTGTGTGTGCGCGCATCTGGAACACACTCTGGTTTGTTTGAGCCCATTGACCGTATTGCCTTTTTGAGTTTGCAAGTTGACATTTGGTAAGCCTGACTATTCTAGCTCCTCTAGCACAGATGTGAATTACATATCAGACTCAACTGCTGCTCATTTGTTCTTCAGATTAAGATGCTAGGGTCATACCTCAGCCCTTACCTCATCTACAGGTAATGGACACAACATGAACACCAGCAGAATATAATGCAGTTCGATAGAATATCCCTACATTTATTAAGAAGCAATGTTTAGTATCTGTTGAGAATTGGTGGTATAATAATGATTAATGCAGCAGGGTGTCTTGGTGTGCATTACATTGTAAGATGTTCATTTTATTTTGTCCATCCCCTGTCTCTCTTTTTCTGTGGTCCAAGTTAGTATTAAGACTCACATAGTTTCATTATGTTTACAGTGACCAACCCTTCCGATTCTCTCAAGCTCAGTAGTAGCACAGTAATGTACCTAATGGTAACCACAAATAGTCGCACAGTAGCTAAGCTTCTTCAAGTAGGTTAATGGACCAAGCCCAGTGTAGTTACATTTAAATGTCTGATTAATTAGAATATAAATCATTCTAGTTTCCAAAGACACATAAGGGGTGATGGGATAATGTGTCACCTCAAGAGGATAGCAATCTGGATCTGCTCATTTCAAGGAAATTTGTTCCAGCACAAAGGGGTGGGGGTGGGGGGGGTGATGAATGTTATATGAAATGGTTGAATAATCATGTTTACTGTGAATGATGACAAATCCTGATATAAACATGAATTATATTGTAAGGTTGTGTATGCATATATATGCCTTTTAATCTGTATTTCTGAATTCGTTCTGAGGCATTTTTCAGTCTGCATGCAAATCATGAATAAATTTATTTTTTTCTCATAAAAGTGCCTGATTTTCTTGATTCTAATTGAGACAGACAGAGAATTCCGTGAATATTTATTGTTGCTTTTTTATAACTTGTAACATATTTTATGAAAATGAGCAGAATAAACTGCTCGTTCTCAGCAGTGTGCAATAAGATGGTCTGAGGGGCTGTCAGTCTTTGCAGAACAGGCTCAGGTATACTTTGCACGGAGCCTAGAGAGCTCCAGAGGAGGGACCTTCTCAAAAGTTCTTAAACGAAACTATTTATTTTGATTTTTATTTGAGATTTTTTTTTATCCTCTTTTCTGGGAAAGGTAGGCTGAAACTACAGAGACCTGGGTTTGCCATTGAGGGTCACTAACAGCAACAGGTGCATCGCACAGGCCATAAAAACCTCTCTGGTGCAAGGGGGCGTAATTGACATCCCTCCACACCACTCACAAGCCCGTTAACCCTGCCCGCGGGAGATTACCCCGCCTTTAACACCTTTTTAGGGTCAGAACCTGATACCCAAGCTGTCGGTTCCCATACTTATTGGGGTGCGGTCACGTGTGTCACTTTTGACCAGGAAAGGAGCACCGGCCAGCAGGGTCTTCTGGTAGTGGGAGCACCACCTCCGCACAGGCACCTCGCACCAGTGGAGTCTGGTCTCTACAGCCCCTAACTGTCTCTCCCCTCGAAAGCGAGACCGCTCGTCTCAAGGAGGTCCTTGCCCTCACGGCGTCGTCGTCGTTTCTATTGCTGATTATTTTTTTTACTATAAGCTGAGGGGGACCTGAGAAGTCCTGACTAAAGGCGGCACGATGACAGCTGTCGAAACCCAAATGACATACAGCAACTCCTACGTGATCCATCAAGAAGAAACGTACATGACCCAAGAGGATGACTGGGACAGGGACCTGCTGCTGGACCCTGCCTGGGAGAAGCAGCAGAGGAAGGTAGGTTTGGATCTGGAGGCTCTGAGCTTGCGGGTCACGCTGGTGCCACCCTGCGTAATTACGCACAGATTGACCAATGCCCTCACACTATCAACAAGTCCCTTTTTATGCATTTTAACATAACAAGACGTACGGTTTCAGTGTCACAGGCCTCCCCATAATTGTGTATAAAGTTTAAAACGGCCCAACATGAAACTGGGCATGTGAGCCTCTGTCCTCGCAGCTGGCACTTCAGTGTTGCTGGAAGCTGTGTGGGCAGATATTTTAGGCGTGGAACTTTCTCAGTGTTGTCTTTCAGTTACCCCCGATTGCTTTGCGAAGACTGTCTAAATATAATACCACCCTCCCCCAGTCTGTTGCCTACATTTAAATCATAACTTATAAAACACATGCACATGCATTTATCTGTGTTTTAACACTGTTAAAAAGCAACACTGAATGCACAGACCGGTTGAAGTTAAGGGAGAGAGAAACATCGCCTACTTACAGTCATTTTAATTTAAGTCAGTTTAACATCTATTTTAGGCCGAGATAAATAGGTCTATGTGTAATTTAAAATATACATTTTTTTTGCATAGCCAACAAAAGAACAAGCATGTTTTCATGTTAGGGATACATACTGAATTTAACAATTTGTAAATAACAATAACAAAAAAGTGATTAAAAATATACAAAAAAAACAGGACATACTAAAGCTAGCCCGGGGAGGAGGCAAAATTTATAATTTATGCTTCTTTTTCGAAAAATGTAACCTTAATGCAAATTGCTAACGTCTAACCCTAACCAACAGGCATGCAAAGAACTGCCAAATAGCACATCTCCATAGGTAGCATAAATCGACAGAACACCGGCTGTTTCCAAGGCGACCAGCTGGCCTTGTCACGTGGAGGACGAGCCTGACAGGTGCGTTTAATGAGCTGTCGGAGCTAAAATCAACTGACACAGGTGACAGAAACAACAACACCCTCAAAGGTTAATACAGTTTTATAATTAGTCTAAATTTCTCCCTGATACGTAAATTGTCCTGCCACCGCAGTGTTTAAGTTAAGTCGGAAGATATTTATCATCCTTGGTTGGTTGGCTTAAGGCAACCTACTGGTTGATATGGCCGCCATGTTGATGAACACAGTTCCTCCACCTCAGAAATCCTGGAGCCCAAGCTGAAAATAACTGCCAGGTAGATATGATTTCGTACGGTTTTAAGTACCATTAAGTTGTCAGACTTTGCAGATACAATGCATAGTACAGATAGTATTTTAGGCCTGGATAAAGAGCAAGAATGCTTTACATTTTAGACCTTTACTCTGATGATTAGCTGGCCAAGTACATCAAAATCACAGAACTAGGAAAGACAAATACAAGCTTTATAATTGGTAGACATTTCAATATCCTTTTAATGCTCTTCTATACAGCTGGAACAAAAAAGTCAGTCTTTTAAAAAAAAAAAAAAGTAAAACTTGCGACTTTGATGTTGACCAAAAACAGATGCCATCGAAATATGAATCTTTAAATTGTGTAAATTAAACTTAAATAAAATAATATATATCTCTATATATAATAACATGGATTCAAAGGTATATTGATTAATTTAGATGAGTCACTTCCTGTTACCATGTTTTGATGGTCACAATGTGGAAGACGGGTTAAAAGTCTTCCTTATTGTGGAGCAGAAGTAATGTGCTTTGTTCCAGTCAAATAGAAGAGTCTGGAAATGTGGAAATGTCTCCAGAACTACTGTAAGTGTCCTGTCAAAAGACGTGTAATTCAAACATAATTATCAGAGGACAAAAATGCAAAAGCAGGGATTAACCAACATCACAGGAGAGGCACAAACTTAGGGGGGGGAAAAAGCCGAACAAAATACCATTTGCACTTTTTATCTGTTTCTGCTTAATACAGTTTGACTGTTGCTTCTTTTTAAATTTTCTCTCATTTTCTCTGCTCTAGAATGGGTGCACCGATGTCGGGCACTAGTCAGATGATACAGACACCAATGTGTATTTTGCGTAGTCCTTCTAGTTAATGATTAAGCTGTTTTTAAAGCTCAAAGAAGGCTTTTTTTGGTTTGTGTTGCAGCTTCATCAATATTCTTATAATCTCTCAATAAGCCAAATGTCAACATAGAAAATCAGACTAATGTACTTATATGCTAAACGTACGCTGATGCATCTTTACAGATTTATATCCCTTTATCTTGGATTAATGTGCTCCTGTCACCACAAGACAATTTCTCCATAGGGTTAATCTACTCTAATCTGATCTAATCCAAACTAATGTAATAACACCTAATCTGCACTATTGTGGTGCATTATAGCGTAGTGCATCACAGCAGCATTTTTAACATGCGTGTTCAGATGGTTCTTTGTAGTGAATCTGCAGAATCCCCCACCTTTAGAGCCAGAGCACTGTGACAGGCTGAGAGACCTCAACAGATGGTATAAGAGAGAGATGGCAAGGCTGGTAGATATACAGCCCGTGTTGGTTTCACAGATCTACAAATAAACATCTTCCTAAAAATACATTTCAACTTGCTCTGCTCTGACTTCCCTCCCTCCCTGCCTGCTTTCTTTCCATCGCTCTGTCTTCTCTCCAGTCGGATCGAGCACTTCCTCTTGCCACCGTTCGTGAACTATCCCTTTGCACCTTCTCTTTCTTTTCCCATGGCACACCTTGTCTTATTTTCCTGTTTGTTGTCTTTTGGAAGAGTTACCCTTTTTTTGTTGTCTCATGCTCCTGTCAATCTTTTGAATGTAAGACGATAAAATAGGCCTTGATAAAGCCAAGCGAGCCCCTCTCTTCAGTCTTCACCTCTCAGCCTCCCCAGGGGGAGTAGGTCATCGTACTCTGTTGCTACTCTTGGCATTTCAAATCTAGCTTAAGAAGCTGATATCAGCCCATAAATATAGCCAGTGCATCATTTTGCAGTGCAATGAATATGAAAGGAAATCCTTGCACCAGCTGTTCTGCATTCTATCCTTAAAATTTCAGTGGAAAAAGCTGCTCACCACTCAGTAGTAAAGTGTTTGTCAACACACAGTGATGCCGAATCTGATACTGGACATTTAGAAATAGTGTGCGCGTGTCCAGTCCGTGCGTGCGTGTCTGAATTGCACATCTTGACATTGGTTTATATTTATCATGAAGCAGCCCTTGTAGATAAATGATTCATGGCTTGGTTTGGACCAGGACTTTATTTTAGTGTAGGTGTTAGATATTGCATCTAAGTGTGTCCGACGGGATGAGATCTGAAAGGACAGGAGTGATGAGAACGCGTCTTGGCAATATTCTCTCTTCAAAGCGGCTGTAATCCTAGAAATAAGGAGGGCCTGGTTGTCAGGCTGATTCACGAGATGAGGCGAACAGGCCAGAAGTAGACGTTTCCACAAACTCTCAAAGCTTATTGATGTGTGCCTCACCCAGACGCTGTGCTGACAGCTTAGAGAGGTCTTACTTGAGTACATCTTCCAAATGTAGTCATCTTTTTAAGGTGGATCAATAGCGGTTTAAACTCTCACTGCACACACTAGATCATTTGTAACGCTGAACACGTGGCTGTTAATGCGAAATAGAGTACTTTGTTATAGTTCATAGATGTATGCTGGTGTCCAGTATACACATGCTATAACTTCCATGCTTATGTCGTAGTGTGGCTACTTTTTCAGTCCGTTAAACGAATTGAAATATTGAAAGTAAATAGGAAATGTCAATACGCCAAACAAGTTTACCACTGTGACTAAAGTCATCTTCCATTTCACATAGTTTAAGAGTTCAGCTGCTAACTAAGTGAATGACTGGCTGCCTAGCGAAGCTCATGCTATAGCAGTAACCTATAAATAGCCATTACATAGGGTTATCACACACGTACCACAAACGTACAGAACTTCTCTCATGTCCAAATAGGAAGTGTAAAAATAGTCACCCCATGCTTTTGCTCAGTGTCATATATTGTTGGTTTTACTCTAAGCTGTGTAGGAGGAGGGAAGTGATAATTACTGCAACATTATGTGTGACAAGACTGATTGATGGTGATTTACTAAAGCAGTCAAAATGTAATGGTAACAAGTTTAACTCAAGTTCAACTCATCAGTGTTTGATTAAAGAAAATCCTGTAATCTTCAAAGATCATGCTGTAAGGTTTTATATTGATAAGAGAATTTTGTCACAATGCTGAATTATCACCCTGTCTCATCTGGAAGCATCATGTAATCGTGCCAAACAATGTCACTGATGCATCAGTCTGGCTGATGGTCAAAGGCCTAATGATGGACATTTATATACAGTAATCCTTGTGCATCCCAATTTTATAAAAAAAAAAACTGCGCTTTAAAAGCAGATGTTTATTTCGCCATACTTTTTTGTAAATCAGATGCGCAGATCTTATCTCTAAATCTCTATTTCTAGTAGTTTTTTGTCTGGTCTGGTTCACAGGGTGTGAAATGAATGAAGTGGCCAAAAGACTGATCAGCTTCAGATTCAAGTGTTATAAAGTCATATTCAGTAATGTGATATTTATCCACTCGACCTAATGTAATGTCCCTCAGTGTGGGCGAGGAGAGGTCTTGGTGTGCTGCGTAATCGAATCTATTCTTGTGTAATCTCATTTTACACTTTAACAAGTCAGCCAGTGGTGCGGCAGCCAGACGGGGTCATTGATCTTACTTACTACCTGATGTTTCGTGACAATTTCGAGACAATACTAAAAAACTGCCTCTCCTCAGTAAGTACATGGACAGTGATTTGCATTAAAGGCTTTCGTCACTTGGTGATGGCTATATGTAAGCCATGTTTTTTTTCATAAAAAGATGTCCAAACAGAAATATAAAATCATACCTAGTGCGAGACATTTTTGTCTTGAGGCCCAATTAAGATATCAATTTTTCTATTCATATTGATGTCACTACATAAAAACATGGAGGTCTTTATCCTTTACCATTTTCCTGATGTCCCCAACTAAACTCCATGGTATGTTTTAGTTACACGACAAGCTCACAGTTAAACTGAAAATACTGTACTCACGTTACCAGTCAGAATGAATTTTCCATGTGTTCCCTTCTCACTGTTGCGTAATAATGTATCATATAGGTTACGCTCCATTATCTGAGATGTGATGTATTCAGCCAGGTCTATTTTTAGAGGATGAAATCACATTATTTTAATGTAAATTGATGAAAGGAAGGAAGGGAGACGCACATTTTTCAGCGAGCACAAGGAACAGCTCAGAGACATCTTTACCTCAGTCTTAATTTGCACCATTAGCAAAGTAATTGCAGAACGGATTAGACATGCTTCTCTGAATTGTCCTCTCTGCCCGTCCTACAGTACCGAGTCCCAAGATGCAACTTGGAGAGGATGGCATTTTAGATTCCCTCCCATGATTCACTTAGTCGGGGCCATGTGATCCCAGTGCAGAAACAGTTTAGTTTCTGCACTGACCAGGAGAGCACACTTTGAACAGAGTCTTTGAGCGGCTAAAAATTACCACAGAGCAAAAGCGTGATTTTCTGATATCAATATTTAACATTTGTAAATAAATAAATAAACAAACAAAAGAAGACAGGACTTGGAGGGAGCACCTGACTGGAAGGACACAGTCAGTCTGTTACAAAGTAATGAAGGTGTCTCTGTACAGATGTTGCCAAGATGTGAGAAGAAAATGGGGGAGAAAGGGCAGGGATGGATCGCTTGCAGGTCTCATAAGAATATATTCGACTTAGACTATCTGTCTATCTATCTATCTGTCTATCTGTCTATCTATCTAAATTAAATTACGTTAGAATATTCTGTATTGCTACAATCCCAAAGCAGGAGGCTTATTTAGCGTTAGTTCACTGTCTAGTAAGTTGGACATTAATAAAACAGGATATTCCAGGTGAATTGTGTCAATATATTAGCGTTGATTAGCGCAGTGCACTGTATCTGTGTTGTGCGATACACGCAGAGAGTAGGTGTACGAGGGTTAAACGTAAGTGGAGAGGTGGGAAAACTTTCAGTCAGATCAAGTAGCAGTTGCTATTCCAGAAGCCATGTCCATGTAGGGAGGCTTCTATAAACTGCTTTAGTGCTCGCGCAGGAGCCCTGGGAGGCCATAGGAAGGGCTGAGGTGTGTGTGTGTGTGTGTGTGTGATATATTCTTCATGTGCTGCATTTTATTAGCACTAAAGTGTGTTTCTGGTGAGTTTCGTAAGCGAGTTCTTGCGAGGATTGGGAGAGAGTTTGAAGACAGAGAGTTGTAATGGCGAAAGCGGACACACAATAGGATTTAGAGATTGAGAAGCCACCGGGTGAAAGTAGAAATGATGATTGATGAGCTGTGAGAGCAGCCATCTTGATCAGATCAGAGCAATCCCGTGGGGCTGTAAATAGAATAAAAGGTTGCATTAGAAAATTGCACGGCTGACTGTGAGGTTACTTACAGTACAGTAAGGTCTGCAGATTTATGAAGGTGCAGAAAAACCAAACTAAACTAAAAAAAATAAAGCAGTCTGTGGTGTCAGCAAATGCCACCATCTCAGTTTTAGCTATTCTTCTTATCTGGCTCAGTGTTGGTGTTAAAAATGGAGACTCGCGTTTATGAGGAAGCAGAGAGCCACAAGCTGCCGAGTCTGTGACCTCGGTAACAAATGACAAGTAGAGGATACACGACCAAACATCTACAAAATGTGCTAACGGCGTCAGACCCACACAGTTTACAGTGTCGACCATCCAGTTTCCTGTGAGACAAACTGAACACTGAACCTGTCTTTATGAAAAAAGTCAAGCTCATTATGTTTGGGGCTGAATGCTGGCTGCATGCACATGGATATTTATAGGTAGGAGGTAGCAGAAGTTACAGTCGTCAGTTGGAAGTGTGCTGAGATGATGAGTCTCTTATAATAGGACTGAGGTCATGAAGATATCATTATGTACTTTTATAATGGCTTAAAAAGCTGCAGTAGTTAGCTGAATGGTCAACTAGTTCACAGTAATTTTGCTTGAAATGTTAAAAAAATGTTAGCAGAATGACATTAATTTTATCCAACCTTGATGTAACTATATGTATTTTACTTTATGGTTAATAGCAGCATTTAAACATAAAACTGTCCTCGCACTTTGTGTAGACAGTAAGTGACAGAAAACACTTTAACAGTCAGTTTGTTAGCTGTTTCCTCAGGCATGCTATAGGTGTTAACAATGTTGCACAAGCAGCTCCCAGTGGACGCTAAACAAGGACTTCCTGAATGACAAGGTATATAGCAGCAGTCAAAGGTGGCCAATCTGGAGTCACTTCAGTTTCAAAGTGTACAAACAACTATATTAAATAAGAGCTGTAAGATCGTCTGAGCAGAGCAGTAAATTACCTTGTTGTGGTTCTCTAATGGAGGCAGAAGTAGATTCACAATGTCGACAGTGACTTGCTCTTTTGGATAAATGAATACTGGGAAATGTAGCTGGGTTAGACATTACTATAGAGAGCCTTACATCAGTTTCACACACAGGTCAACGTGGCTGTTAAAATGGGATTAGCTGACTCTAGATTTGCCTGGACAGTTTTGCCTCTTATTTCAGAGAAAGAACTTGCCTTCTGAAATTAGACACAACCCTCCTCCTCCTCCTCCTCCTCAGCCAGCCACACTGTCATAAATCCTCGACAACCACTTACACCAATTTATGTCTGTCGTGTCAGTTTCCGACTCTGCATGCTGCTGCTGCCAACCATGAACCTGTACACTCACCTTTATTCTCCACCATCGATCACACAGTCAGTCATTTCATCTGTGGACTTGTGTAACAAGAAAGTGGGTGATGGCAGTATTAGAGTGAACAATGGAAGATAAGGGTGATTGTGTGTGTGCAGTGCAAGCAGAAAATTGGGGGTTATTACGTAAAACCTCACTGACAATGTAAAGTCACAGTGGCATGAAAATTACTTTTGGTCTTGTTGGCGAGGTCATAATGTCGTTATACACAACAGTATAGCAAAAATATATCTGGATCTTCTTGTTTTTTTCCATCAAAAAGACAATTGTTTTTTCTCTCATGAAGATAGAATATGTTAAATAAGTTAGCAACATGGATCTAGGGGTGGCAATGTTGGTCCACCATTTTGGTCCAGACTGAAGTATCTGGAAGTGCAACTTTTGGAGGCATTGCCATTAAACCTTGTACAGTCATTCATGGCACCCAGAGGATAAATCCTGATGACTCCCCTGATCCCCTGATGTATCCTCTGGTGCCACCATGAGTTTTACTTTACAGCTTGAGTGAAACAAATATTGGACGCATTGTCAAAAAATCAGGTTTAAAATCACTTTTTATTTAGCGCCACCATCAGGTCAAAGTTTCAGTTTGTTCACTTCTTTGATTTATAACCAAATAAATGCAAAACAAATTGCATTCCCATCATCCTCAACTGTACTTAGGCCTATTAGCAAATGTTAGCATGCTAACATGCTAAGCTAAGATGGTGAGCATGGTAGATATTTTAGCTGCTAAACATCAGCATGTTAGCAATGACATGAGCATGTTAGCGCAAAGTGCAGCCTCAATGAGCCGCTAACATGGCTGTAGACCTGGGCTAATCAACTGTATTGCTCAAGGGGCCACATTTTCGGGTAACTAGGGGCTGGGGGCCGGATATTTGCCTTGCAGCGACTTCATATGAAGAGAGGGCAGTCCGCAAACCGTGATGCCAATGCTCGTTTGTCAAGTTGGCACGAGTATTTGTTTTTATGGCTTTCATGTGAGAGAAGCTGGATTCGCAGATGACAACAGCACCATGCAAAGGAGAGCTTTCGTCATCAATGTGCTGGTTATATTGTGGCAAAAATGTCAGTTATTCACATGATTTTATTCTTCAGGTTTTAAATTTGATTCTTTTGTAAATCGAACTGATCCACGAGTTGAATAGGCCTGCTGTCTCTTAGTCTTGCTAGCCATTACGTCACGGTGTACCAGTAAGCATGCACATAAACTTGAATCACAAAGAGTTGTCCCTCCATGTGCAACTGCAATCTTTGTAATCTGTAAAACCCAATTTTAAATCATCAGCCCCCAAATAACATTCTTGGTAAAATTACATCCACTAAAAAGAAAACTACCATTTCATTCAAGGTGAAACCAGAAAATAGGTTGTTATTTTCTTTAAATAATTGCCAGCATTCACTGCTCTGTCCTTCCTGTTCATTCTTCTTCTTACCTTCAATAAATCCAGCAATGTGAAAGATGTACCACAGTGTTCCTGCTCTTCCTGTAAGCACCTCTGCTGCTTATGAAAACTGAACACCTGCACATGTGCTCACACACACACACCCACACAATCCCGTAGGGGCACATTGTTAAGTTTTGGCTGGCATTTCTGACTGGCATCATCATTCTGGTGGCACAGCAACCTGGAAGTGCATGTGCGGTGGAACACAATGTAAGGCAGCATAATGGAGCAGAGCAGGACACAATGTTTCCCTGCACCGAGCCGAGGCAATTAATGTGACGACGCAGACAGATGGCCGTGTCAAAACAAGTGATTGACTGAACCAGGTTAGCCATCCGTTGCCTTGTGGTGTTCAGCCGCGGACAGAAAATAAATAGACTACCTGGGTTGTAGATGATGTGGTGCAGGATTGTCAGGCACA
Source organism: Lepomis gibbosus (assembly GCA_029875015.1). NCBI lineage: Eukaryota > Metazoa > Chordata > Actinopteri > Centrarchiformes > Centrarchidae > Lepomis > Lepomis gibbosus. The sequence continues at coordinate 25,325 of JAPMOB010216697.1, read as the reverse complement.
GACACTGTGTTTCCATGCAGCACGAGTCGTTTTGTTTTTGTCATAACCTTATTGCTCAGAGTGACACTCCTTCCTGTGTTTGTGTAACTTGTGCTCTGCTTGCTTGTGTGCTGGGAATCAGAAATGTCTTAATAGAGGTGTTCACGTTAAAAGGCTGCAGGTGATCTGACTTGAATGGCATATCTCTTTGTACAAAACTCATCCTTAAATCATTAAAACATTAGCGGTGCTCTCATTGTGTTTGTGGGTGGAGGGCTGTTGTCATTCATCATCTGCTCCACCTGTTCTCACCTAAAATCCACTGTGCCTACAGTATATCTCACTGGCATCTGGAACATGGTTGATACACACATACACACACACACTTCGACTAGAAGAGGCGTCCTAGGCCTTTTATCCTCTAAACTCAGTCATAAATCCATGGGTTTGCACTCAGGCCTTGCACTGGAGGCCAGCGGTGGCCCTTTTGTCAGCAGGGTCTCTGGGATATTATCCGGTTAATCCTTCATGGAGAAGAGTTGAAAAGGGAGGCTGATGAATTGATGTTGGAGATTGAGTCACTTACAGTTCATCCTGCTGAAAAAGAAACTTGCAATTGGTGTTCACATAATGTTCACTAAGATTTCAGATGAGAAAGCTTCTTTCTATTGGCCTGTTATCTAAAATGAAAGAACAATATGAGTGCAAGGTTTTTGTAGTTAGAGGCGTTTGTTTTCTACAGGCAGTAAGAGTTTCGCACGCTCCTAATGCCCCCTCACGTTTTAGACGCTCGGAGCACTCTGAACGCCTCGAGTTGTAAAAACTTACAGTACTGACAGTAGTGGAGGACAAATTAGTGGTGGCTGTTGCCTTATATATGGCCGGAGTTACAGGATTTTGCCACCCATTGTTACAGTGATTGAACAGAAGGCCTGGAGGCAAATTAGTGTGGTACTTGAGATTTATAGTATATAAATGGGCTGTTTCGATTGGGCTAAGGACAGATGATTTGGTAGTTAGTTAACAGCTGTGCTGCTTTTGTTGAATTTATTGTAGGCTTCAACAAAACAGACCTGTAAAGCGTGTTCTGTGTTATGTGGCCTTAATGAGAAGTTGCTTGGTTTCCTCTTTATTTCTACTTTTCTGGGTTTCCTCCTACTTACAGTTCCATCTGCTATTTTTTTTTGTTTACAAACACACAAGCGAATTGTCACTCTAAAACACCAAACATCCATTTGTAAAACTTGTGAGATAAATCTGTCAGTTAAAAACTAAAAATGAGGTTCCCACTGGTTTTAATTGGTGACTTTTGAAGCAATGTTCACTTTCAGTCCTCATGAAAAACTTATTTTCTCTTCTTAGATTGTTTAATTTGAAATGTTTTAACTATCCAGTATTTACAATAAAATAATATAATAAGATTAGAGACCGGTCAGAAAAAAAAGCATCATTGTTTGTAGCAGAAAGGTTTTTCCTATCTTGGTAAAAGGGATGGACATTTCAAGCAAGACCACTGCGAACTAGAACTAGCTAGCCTTCTTCAAATGCTAGCTTTGCCTGTGTTTGGCCTCTCTTCTGGAGAAACAAAGGGGAAACACATCATTTCCATCATACTCCAAACCCATAGTTGGGAGCGCACTGGTTCCTTAGACTAATTCAAACTGGCTCGTAGCTGGTAACGTTAGTCAGTCCTATCTCCACACTTTGTTTTATTCGTGGAGAGAGTAACGATAACATACTTAAGCTGGTAACTAGCAGTCTGGACCGTTCTGCTGATGAAGGATGACAGCGAGACGTTGTGGTGGCGTTCATGCTGTAAACAGGGACTTTATTCCTAGCAGCAAACACAATAACCTTAACTAACTGTTAGGCTGCAATCTGAGCTTCAGGCCCATCTCACAGTGCTGTAGTGGACTAAATGTCCCGCACACGTTTTAGCAACACCTGGTAGTGACGTGCTGCTACCAGATTAAAGCTGCATAAACCACTCAATTAAAAAATATATGTATTTAACAACTTTTTGAAAATCGTGACCAATCCCTACTTGGTAATTATCTCGCACAAGTATATTTCACCCCCAGGTGGGAAACCACTGACCCTAGTATCATAATTGATTGAATCGGTAGTTACTACCATCAGTTCCTTGCCGTTTGTATAATAGCTGTTGAGACATTACGGGGGGATTAGAGGGCAGGAGAGTTCAGGTTGGCCTGTTAGAGGTGTGTGTGTTCAGCTCTTGGCTCTTATATCATTTTCTCAAATTGTCCCTGTGGCACCCGAGTTCAGGGCTCCAGGGCTGTTTGAGGAGGGGGGTGGGGGGTATTTAAAGCCGACAAGGGGAAGAAGAGAAGGAGTTGGGAGGGAGGTGGGGTTCCTAAATGTTGGCGACACCTGTTTTGTGTTGTAACTCCTCTCCCGTCTCCCTCCACCATGGCCCTGTCACTTTATCTGCTGTTAAAACCCAGCGCAGGAATTCAGGGCCATTGTTGTTTACAAGAGACCCCTGAGGCAAGAAAGTGATGTCAGACATGAAGTCAGTTAGAAAAATAAACATGAAATTTGAGAATTACACATTATGTTGCTGCCACTTTACAGAGTTTGTCTTCCCACAGAAAATAGTTCTGTTGCGTGTAAGGTATCGAATCTCAGGGCTTTTTTACTGTCCACCAAAGTGTGTCCGTAGCACCAGGTATCAAAAACTGTCAAGTACTGAAAGCTGGCATCGAATGTCTGGTCAAGTAATCTTTCTTATTCTTTGATCAGATATAATCATTTTTAAATTATGTGTTTTGGCAAAATTTAACATTTGAGAACTTTTCTTCATTAAAATAGAAAAAGAGTCTTATAGAAAAACATGTTTATTTCTAGGAAGGTATCAATAAAGGCATCGTGTCTGTAGGGAAATGTAGGTGTGTCCGCACTAGTACGCTACTAGTGGTAGTAATTTGTTATAACTCCTGTACTGTTTATTATAGATATAACATTTTTGAGGTAGAAAAAATGATGAGTTTAGGTGCAACAGTATAAAACTCAGCACTACATTGAGGCTGTAATCACACACTGCAAACGTTCCTGTTTCCTCTGAGATGCCAAGTGTTGACGGGAGTGTTGTTTGTCCACTCAGAGCTGATGCGGCTTTACGGCGGCTGTTCGAATCTGTCAGAAGTGTTATGGTTGAGGACTTACATAAGTGCTGTCACACTTACTGTGTTTGTTTTTTTTCCACGCAGTTTTCATGAGTGCAAATCCAGAAAAATGTCATCATGTCAGCAGTTCTGTGAACCGTTATTGGCATCCATGTCTGAATATTGTTGACACCACCCTTTTTGTGGAAGCCTCAGATGGATTGATGTTGGATCTCTTTGAGTTTGTACTGATGTGAGGAGCACAGTCGAAGAGTGGAGCTCAGCGTCAGAGCAGTTTCACTCCATCAGCCCTGACAGACGAGCAAAAATTATGCTCTTTTCCTCCACTCAGTTATCTGCTGACAGATGAAGAGAGACTTGCATTTCTCACATCTGCCTGTTAACTTTGTTCAGTTCATGGCGTCCGTCTGAGACTTTCAGAGTGAGCAACGACAACGGGACGTTGCATGTCAGCCAACAATGTAAATGACACTAACAGAGTGAGATAACGTGCAGCATTATAAATACATTTTTAAAAGAAAACATACACTTAAGTGTGTAGAGGACGGTCTTGAGTCTTACATTATTTACAGCACAAGCACAAGTTGTAAAGTGCTTTATTCCTGACAGAAAAATGATCTACATAACATTATGCATCATTTAGAAATATATGTAATACTGCAAAATAGTCATGTAAGCTTCTTTCAAATACTTTAAGATTTGGATATCTTATTTTTACTTATTTTATTCGTATTGCTTAAAAATCCAATAACCAAGGTGAGCAGGTATAACAGTGCAGGGCTGCTGAGCCCTTTGTGTTTTGTGTCTCTGTTTTTAATAACTACTGACCTGTGGTTTGTTGACAGTGGGAGCTGCAGTTCTTTCGCTGTGGGGGAAGGGTGCACATTTCCTTCTCTGTGCAAACACGTATTACAGACAGGTGGACTGAAGCAGCGGTGGTCCAAAATCAAGGAGCTGTTCAACGTGGCTTAACTTAAACTTAAAGCTGTAACTTTGATTATTTATATTTGTGAGGTTTATGTGTACAGTATTTGTTGAAAGTAGGTTTATTGACTCACAGGCATTATTTATACTCTCTGCAGTATTTGGTAGTTTTTCAGCTCCCACCTTCACGTATTTCATATTCACTGTGATATGATTACTGAGTGACTGAATCAATATGTATTATCATCTACCTTCGAGAAGATTTTGTTTGTTTGCGTGCTTGTGCGTCACAAATGTAGTGACCTTTATAAACAAAAGAGCACAGTGTTTTTATGTGCTGCTATTATTGTGCCCACTGAGTGCATGTGAGTGGGGCTGTGATTTGTTTATGTGGCATGTGTGGGGATGCGTGTGTGAGAGTCCAGGACACGACTTCTGAGCAGGTGTTTGACAGCGGTAGCTGTAGTGAACAGGTGTGGATGGAGTCAACCTTGCAGGCAGACTATTTTTACACTAGCAGTGAGACATAAATACCTGTGTTATATTAAGATAAGGTACATATACCGGCTGTATTTTCACTTGAACCCTTTTAAATATACAGTACTGTAGCATTTCACTCATAGGCACATTACAAATGAAGAAAAGGCAGGGAACAGACAAAACACTGTTGTGTATTCTCTCTCAGGCACTCGCTAACAATGAAGCCATAACATGTATTTATGTTGTTAAACTAAATAGGCTTAAAAAAATGATTTTGTGGGCTCAAGCACAAAAAGGGAACGAGAAGAAGACAATGAAAAAGGATACCTCTCTGTGCATCTTAAGTACCATGTCAGGACATTTATTTAAACTAATTGGATTTGAAAGAATTGAATTATGGGCTTAATGGTCAAAAATGCAATTATAGTGTCCTGTCTTAGTTCATAAAACGCACACGAGATGATTCTCTAAGATACTTAACGTGGACGATATATGCTTCAGTAAAACGAATGACTATAGATTTTTGAAACTGCATTTGTGCCCCATGTGCTTCAGAATGAGTCAATTTTAAAAGCTCTGCTGATTGTTTTCTGCATCATTGAACTCATATTTCCTCTCAGATCAGTAGACGACAGTAGCTTTGTGTCAACAGGTTAAAAAAAATTGCACCAAGTCTTGAAACACAAACCGGTACAGAGATAACGGGGAACTGTAGATGGGTGTGTGCAGGCGGTGTTCCCTGTAAGCCAGTTTTCCTTCCAGACCAACACTACACCAGCATATTTCTCTAATTAGATCGTCCATCCCTGATTGAAGGTGCTAATTAGGGAAATCAGCTACTGAAAACTCCTGTAATTAAATCTTCACACTCCTCCATGGCAAAAGACTGGACGCCAGTGAGAGAAAATTGCAAAGAGGTCAGGTGTAAATTAAGACTGTCTTGCAGGGTTATGCAATTATACATCTCATTAGCAGAAGTGTAAAGTCTGATGTTTTATTTTTTTTGTCAAAGGATGGTCTGAGACCGAGAAAAGTGAGTTCTGTAAGTGCAACGAGCGCCATGACATAGCAAGAGCAACACTTACTCTGTGCTAATTATCAGGTCAGCCACTGCCAAAGTGTGTGTGTGTGTGTGTGTGTGTGTGTGTTATGCCTTGGACTGGCACCACAGAGGTAAATATCTGTAACATGGAGACAGGAAGGAGGTCATTTTGTGTGTACATATATAATCACATGTGAGACAGCAGCCACCCAAACAACGAGTCTTGACTTCAGAATGAAAGATTATATATTTTTTATTTAAACCAGGCTGGTCACACTTAAAATGACCCCAAATCAGACCATTTTTTACTCGGAAAAATCAACCAGGAAGGTTTCTGGTACTGATTTTAGTTTGTTTTGTGATGACATTACAGTTGGTTAGTTTGCTCCAAAGCAACAACGGTTTTAGTTTAGGGAATTTGTCTCAAGCATAGGGAGATCAAATGAGAAGGAAAAAAGGCAGCATCAATTGATTATTAATATTACTTGAATTTACAAATACAGTCCTTTTTAAAAATCTTTTTTTTTTTTAAATTGAAACACGTTAGCCCTTATTTTCTGTTATTTGCTCCCTCAGATTTGCAGAGTCAGCCGTCTTTTTCATCTCATGTAGCTATCATAGTTCTTAGGATTCTCCGTAATCCGTGCACCTATTTAAACTATGGCATGACTAATGGATAAAGCTCAAAGTAACCTGATGTTGTGAAGACCACACTGAGTTTTATCACATCTGGATCCTCAATGTATTTTCTTTCTAACACTGAAAAAGAGCCTTGAAAATCTGATCTCAAGGCAACATTTACCTTCTGTAAAAAAACATCTTAATATACACATTTTTACTGTGACCAGACTCCATCAGGGCTTTGCTGAGATAAAATATGAAGAGGATTATTATAAGAGATCTGTTCAGAAAATGTATCCTGCTCATGGCTTCCCCTCTGAGGCCAGCAGCTGTAACTCCAGACAACGCTGTGGTTGCGTCAGCTCTTTGATGGACAGCCACACTAGCTGACATTATTAAGAGCTCTGAGCCTGTTCAAATGGGAAGACGGATGTGTGTGTGTGTGTGTGCATGTGTGCAGGGACATGTGTGTATGTACATGTCAGCTGTATTGAGGGTCAGCAGCCCTGATTCCCCTTGAGACAAGGGGGGGGTGTACAGTTATGACAGGCATTCAGCTGGGCTACTGTGACCTCATTTTACAAGAAGGACCTGTAAAAAGGCCTCGGCCAGACCGACAGGTGTGGACGGACAGAGGAGAAAGGAGAGGGAGGGGGGTGATGCCGGGATGGAGGGTGACCTCATGCTGCTGTAGACCACCACATGAGATAATAGAGCATTACATGCAGAGCAATAGATAGGTATGTCAGTTTTTTTTTTTAATCCTCCGGTGCTCCGTCAAGCATTTTGGGTTTAATGAGTTCTGGATTATGTTTATTTCTCCAGCTTTATTAGTTTAAGTGAATCTTTGATTTCAGTTACCGCCAGTTTAGTCTGTAACAGATCTCCTTTGATGTTGGCGAGGTTTCACCGCTCATCTTACCCGCACTTTCTCGAGTTATTATTTTACGTATCGTCATATTCTTCAATCCATTCCTTCCTCCCCTTCTTCTTCTTCTCCTCTTCTCTTCTCTCTCCGTCTTGGACTCTTACAGTTCACCTCAGGAATCTCGCCTTCTCAGCTGTCCGGTGGTGTCCCATAGCAACCTAATTTAGCCTCCGCCGCCCCCTCCTCCTTCTTGCCCTCCCCCTTTTCAATCTTTACTCCTCCTCTTCTTCTAACTAATTTAGCCCCCCTGCTCCTTCGGCTCTCCACCTCCTCCTTCACACACCTTCTCGTCTCCTCTCCCGCTTGGCCCGGTGGCCTGTGTGTGCTGGATTAGGAGTCTGTCTAAATTTGGTCATGCATGGCAAAGGAGACAAACACCTGCTGGGTCTCCGGCTGGCTGGACAGGCGGCCTCTTCTCCTCTCCAGACCCTTACATCAAATTACACCAGAGCCTGGGCATTCCTGTCACTCCTCTCACTTCTCTGCTGCCTCTCTCTCTCTTGTGTCTTTCTTTGGCCTTCAAATTCTGTAATTCAGTTTGAATCGATTCATGTTTTACAGGAGGGACGTTTTTATTTTTCTGTCCAAATGTAGTGCAGTTTGTTGTTTTTTTTTGCGAAAAAGAAAATGGAAGTCAGCATGTTTCCATTAGCCAGTGCCAGAAGTGAAAGAAGTATTTGGATCCTACTAAAGTAAAAATAACAATACTACAATATAAAAAACACTTAATTACATATAAAAGTCCTGCATTCACAAGTGTTTATTTATTACGGTGTCTCTGGTAATGTTTCTGGTGTAAATGGAGTTAATTGTTTAATTTGAACTGGTTTTATGGACTTTAACATGATCATATATTTATATCTGTATAAAAGTGTCAAATACATGTAGTAGATTTAAAAAGTACAATATTTCTCATTAAAATATAGACGTAGAAGAATGATAATGAAATGGAAATACTCAAAGCAAAGTCCAAGTACCTCAAAGCCTTGTACCTGTTGTGCTGCATCTGCTCTGCAAATTTTAACACAAAGACGGTAAAGTTAAGATTTAATAATGAAAAGAACAGACGTAGCTCTTCTGAGGAACGTCACAGCACTTCTTTTCTGCTTTTATGTATATATGCAGATACGGTACTTTTAACAGTTTCGCGGATTTTTACCTCACCCGTCATAAACAAATAAGATTTTATAATTCACACATTCAAAATTTAAAATGTCAAATTACTGAAAAATGTACTTGTCCTTTATCTTGTTTTCTCCAGCCAACAGTCCAAAACAGATTCAGTTTACTATCACGTAAGACAGAAAATCAGCACAGTATTTTTGAATCTTGAACTGAGTAACTGGAGCAATATTTGGCGTATTTTCATTTTCTCTAGAGTGCACCTAGAGATCTGCAGTATCTCCCTACGCTGTGCACTTTTTCTTTCACTCTCACTCAGTCACTAGTGTCTCTCTTTCCTCTCTCTCTCTATCACCATGTCTTTTCTGTCTGTCTCGGGTGTTTTGCTTCACTGTCCACTCATGTAGATCTACAGTCACGCTTGAGTGCAGGCAACGCAAGTGGATGCGAACATAGATATAGATGCACACCCACATACTGTACAAGGACGTATCCATTTGGATTTCCAGGCTGTTTAATGTCCTCTGCTGAAATGGAAAATGTATGCTCTCACCTACTGAGCACAAACCATGTTTCCTTGCTAATTTATACATCTCCCTCTCTGATTCTGCTCACTCTCTCTTTTCTCACTCCGCCCACGCTGTCATCTGTAGTTAGTTATTCAGCTCATGTACTTATTCTGCTTCTGCACCCACACATCCTCCAAACCCTGGCAAAGTTTTTGCTCTGCAGTAGTAGCCCTAACACACAACACTCGTGAATTCGAACACACACTTCCCATATTCACATTTGAAGCTAAACACCATGAAAGCCTCTCAAAAAACCATTCAGTGATTGATTGAATGGCCTGATGGAGCCAATTGAATTGTCCCCGACGTGCACAACCGGTGCCATTAGGCAATTTTCCAGACAGACCAAAAGCAGGCACTCAGCTGCTGAGAGCCATTTACATCAGCGTCTGTGTTCTGCCCATTACGCACAGAGGCATCACCTAATGAACAGGTTTCTTCCTAAAATTAGATACCTGGCTTTTGAAGGACGCAGCGCATACTTTTGCAAAATGCTCGACACAACACAGAATTAGCACTAAATATAGGACTTTATTCTCAGCGCAACACCGAAGACTCCCTGCGCTGCCTAATTTCAATGAACCTCCCACCTGTTTGCGCCTTTCCTCCCACCTGTGCACCGTGCGCTCTGCTGGAAAATACCAAAAAGACAGGCCAAGTAAATTTTAAGGTCAAGAAAATACCAAACTGTGCGAGCGCTGCTTGCACTGCAATGAAAACAGGGCCCAGTTACATTTAGGAGGGAGCTGCTTTTGCTACTTGAACTTTCATACAGATATAGCATATCTAAAACACTTTGTTCTTGTCTTTTACTAAACATTATTTACGTACTATTATTCTTAAGTGATTATTTTAAATGTGTCTGTTTTGCTGTTACTAAACATAAAATTGAATAAAATAATCAGGTTTTTTTTGTCATCATCTCTCTTTACTGGACAGTAAATTATGTTTAGGGTGCGTACCTGTTGTAATCTTCACAGGTGTAATGTTAAGAGTCTTTTTATATTAACTGAATGATTTCCTATAAAACCACAAACAAAATAAATAATAAAATAAACCACATTCAAAGTCACATTCATCTTGTGCAGGACAGTTGACTGCGGCCGTCAAACTGACGTGAATGTCTCAGCGTGTCCGTGCGCTCTCACCGTCAGCAGCCACAGTGACAACAAGGTCACAAATTGAAGTGGACACTTCAGGCCTTGCTAAGCAGTTTTTACCCGTCTCTCAGAGAAACATCAAGCCGTGTGTACATATGTATATATGTGTGTGTGTGTGCGTGTGTGTGTGTGTGTGTGTGTGTGTAGCAGGGAGCGTTCTGGTGCTCGCGTCAGTGTCTGTGAATGTATTTGTCAGATACAGACAGATAGGTGACCCTCTCTCTCTCTTTCTCTTTCAGACCTTCACAGCTTGGTGTAACTCCCACTTGAGGAAGGCCGGGACACAGATTGAGAACATTGAAGAGGATTTCAGAAATGGCCTCAAACTCATGCTGCTGCTGGAGGTCATATCAGGTGGATCTCATCACACACACACACACGATATATGTATTTAGCCAGGATATAATGCAGTTTGGAAAGACTTCAAGATCGGAAAAGATCAGGTTTTTGATACTTTCTGTCATTTTGTTTGTAGAGAAGAGACACGTTTTCAGACTATTAAATGATCATTTCAGATTTAATAACTCAGTGTCTCAAATGCTGGAGATGTAATGAGAGTGGAAATTGTCAGGGTTTTTTTTTTCTCCTGGGTCTTTTTTCATGATTTTATTCATCCATCACATCCATCTTTTATCCATCAGCCATACATCTTCTCAGTCATGGTAACTTTGACTCATTAGCATCATTTCATATGCAGATACAGATACAGGAATAAGGTGACACCACTAATCAACACAGGTGACTAAAAGTCCAATTTAATTCAGTTATTGAAAAAAAAAACACCTATCAGGACTGAAAATGATTGTGAAAATACACAAACTGACGGTTATGTCGCCCACAGGAATAATGTCCGAGGTTGTTTGTTGGTAGGCTGAGCTTAAACACTATACTCATAGATGTGGTGAAAGACAAACCCAAATGAAAATGTAATTACTAGGGCTTTAACTAATGATTTTTTTTCATTATAATGTGCAGATTATGTTCTTGGTTAATCTGTTCTGCCTATAAAATGGCAGAGCAGAAAGTGAAATCTTCAAATGTTTTGCTTTGTCCGACCACAAAGATGCAAAGAGATTCAGACATAAAATGATATTTAAAAAAAAAAAAAAATCACTTATCATTATTTTATTTGTCTTACAGGCGAGAGGCTGCCCAAACCCGACAAAGGCAAGATGCGTTTCCACAAGATCGCCAACGTGAACAAAGCTCTTGACTTCATCTGCAGCAAGGGGGTCAAACTGGTGTCTATTGGTGCTGAGGGTGAGAGTCCTGCTCTGACTAACAACTTCCCTTCTATTATTTGTCTCCTCGCTGCTACCTATTTTCACCTCTTTTAATTAACATACCAAGGTCACATAGTGTTTGCATTTCTTGGACGTATTTCTGAGCACCAGATGGCTGGGGAAGTTCAGAGCGTCAGGAGGATTCAGATGAGTTGGCAGTGACAGGAAAGTAAACTACAGATCACCCAGCTGGCAACAAACACGAGGAATTAGCCGCAATACACAAGTGTTTTTAATTTATTCTTGTAATTACCTTAAGTGGCCATTTATATCTGAAGCTGGATCAAATTGCTGTATAAAAGCACTTCTTCTGCCATTTTGTTGACTGGAATGTGTAGAAATACAATTCAAATGATAAAAAAGCCTGAAATGGTTTTAAAGGTAATCATTTAAAACATTTGTTATTGAATAAGATTAAAGAGAACTACTGGAAAATAGCTGCAAATTGGATTTACACTGTAGCGTGAGAACTGATTAAAACAAATAATTATAGGAAAAACTAACAAGAGCTGAGATGGAATATGGTTTAAACAGTGAAAATGTTCCACTTGGACTTTTTAAATGATATTTTAATGCTCAGATTTAGTCTGTTAGGCCTCTAAATCTGCTCGCCTCTCGGAGGTTAAACTGACTAAACGCTCAGCGGGGTAAAAACTGCTCAGACTGAGAGTTCATGAAAACACGCTGAGAGGTTCACTCGTGCAACATTCACATCAGCACTTCAAAAGCAGTGAGTAAATTTCTGCGTGACTTTAATTTTCCTCAGTCTAATTGCAGTCAAGATCCTATTTGCGCCTTCAGGCCGCCTGTAATTTAATTAGTCTCAACAGCGAAAGCTTCAAAAGACATACGACCAAACTTAAACAGGACTTCTACCTAAGTAGAGAATCAGAGGCCGGCTTTTAGTCTTGTATATTTTCCTTATTGCCGTGACATGTTTATGTGTGTGTGTGGGTTTTTTTTGTTTTTTTTATAGAAATTGTTGACGGTAACGTGAAGATGACCCTTGGTATGATCTGGACCATCATCCTGCGCTTCGCCATCCAGGACATCTCTGTGGAAGGTGTGTGTGTTTACATCATGTTGACATACAACTAACACTGACTTTTGAAACGAGTATATTTATTTATTTGACATTAAAAACAACTTAACAAAACATGTTTATTTTGTTTTAAAGGTGTTTAATGTGTTAAAACGAATAACCGCATTAAACACTTTTAATAAGTGAGCTTTAGAGGTGCTGGTAGGTGGGGTTTCTTACTATGGAAAGAGCCAGGCTAGCTGTTTCTACCTGTTTCCAGTCTTTACATTAAGCTAAGCTAAGCTAAGCTCACCGGCTTCTAGTTGTAGCTTCATATTTAGGTCAGATATGAGAGCGGTATCAATCTCCTCATCCAGATAAGCAAATTTAATTCTCAACTGTCATACTAATAGTGAGAGAGAGCGCACTCATTCTGACTGTAATCACCACATTGCTCGTATGAGCAACAGCATACAGACCCAGTTTTAAATATCTTTTCTTTTTTGTGATAACCCAGTACAATCACAGCGCTGCAGTATAAGGTCTTTTGTAGATGTGACACAGATTTTGTATCCTGCATGTCCAAATTCACAACCTTACATGTAAGCCAGCGGCTCATATTTGCATGGGATAATAAAAGTAGATGTCTATACCAGTTCTGAATTATAGCTGTGGGATTTTATTCCTAAATATTTCAGTTTGACAATTTAAATATTTAATGTTTAATCCAGATAGATTTGAATACAGTGTGTGAATCTCATTTCTGTTTCCTTCCTCTCAATGTGGATCACGACAGTCCTTGTCTTATTGCTTTACAATCTCAAACACTGATAAAGTGGAAAAAAATCACGTTTTCACTGGATGTTTTTACAAACACACTGAAAACCTGAAGTTTCATAAAAGTCAAGAAATGTCACACTTCGAGAGCGAAAAGCACAAACATCACAGATTATTCACATTTAAACTAAACTTTGCTTATTTACAAGTTTCATTCATCAGTCAAACGTGTGAACAGTCAGGTCAGCAAGCGTCCACTCAGATTTCACTAATGATTACTGCAGTGTGTGATTTGTTGCATACTTGTGTGCAGTAAATCAGATTTAGTGATTCAGTCCATCCAGCACCTTACTTCCCTGAACCTTATCTGCACCTCTTGTCATTTTATTCAACCTTCATGTTGTCTGGCAGATCAGCTCGCAATAAATTCTTGTTTATAAAGACTCGGACCTTGTTCATCCTGTCTGTCCTCACACGTCTGACGACCCTCACCTTCAAGTCATCTTCTTTAATGCTCCTTTTATTGCTCTTCAATATCTTGCCGCTATTTTATAGCTTGACTTGCTTTGCCATCGACCTCTTTCTAACCTCTAATAAAGCCTCTTATATATCCAGTGCAGACAAAACAATCATCCCCTTTTCATCCTCTTATCCAAACCATTTAACGCCTCTTTTAGGCTTCCTTTACATAATTCCATTACTTTTCACCGTCCAGTCCACCTCCCAGGATCAATGAAAACAACCTGTATTCCCTCCTTTTCTAATAATCCTGCTTGAATAAAATAATGTCTTTCCTCTGTGCTACAGTGCTCACCATCTCCCTCCCTTACTTTTTCCAGAGACCTCTGCTAAGGAGGGTCTGCTGCTGTGGTGCCAGAGGAAGACTGCCCCCTACAGGAACGTCAACGTGCAGAACTTCCACATCAGGTGGGGCTACAACGCCGAACTGTGGCATTAACAGGAAACTGCAACCTTGTCTTATTAAATGTAAACCTTATACCATGTTTTCCTCCTAGCTTTTGTGTTTCCATGTAACATCCTCCTTCTCTATCTTCCTCTTCCTGTTTTGTTACCTGCCTTCTTGCTTTTCTTGCCCTCTTTTTCCATCCCATTCCTCCTCTTGTCTCATGAATCTTCCCACATCTCTGATATTTCTCCCCCTTTCATTCATTTGGCCTCTCTTGTCCTTTTCCTCCTCTTCCTCAGTTGGAAGGATGGCCTGGCTCTGTGCGCCCTCATCCACAGACACAGACCTGACCTCATTGACTACTCCAAACTGAGAAAGGTGCCCTGTCCTCCCTTCCTTTTTTTCACCTTTCTTCCTCTTCTGATTTGCTGTATTTTTTTATGTTCGTACTGATGCTCAGCACCACAAGCAGTCTCCTTAAATCTGTTTATCGATCGTTTTATTTCAGTACTCTCTTCAGTACTCTTTGCATTTCATGTGACACTCTGTAATCAGTCTAGTCTGTGATAACCCAGTACAATCACAGCGCTACAGTATCACATCTTTTGTAGATGTGATACAGATTTTGTATCCTGCATGTCCACATTCACAACCTTACATGTAAGCCAGCCGCTCATATTTGCATGGGATATTAAAAGTAGATGTCAATACCAGTTCTGAATTATAGCTGTTGGATTTTATTTCTAAATATTTCAGTTTGACAATTTAAATATTTAATGTTTAATCCAGAGCTGTGTTTCTTTTCACGACGGTCACAGAGGAAACGTTTTTGACAGGTGCTTGATCAGTTATAAAATGTTATAAAATAGATTTGAATACAGTGTGTGAACCTCATTTCTGTTTCCTTCCTCTCAATGTGGATCATGACACTGGCTGTAATGACAGTCCTTGTCTAATTGGTATCATAACATGGTTTCAGGACAAACCCTGTACGGTCCTACATGTGCGTGTCTCACAGTAACTGTGTCTCCCTGTAGGACGACCCCATTGGCAATCTGAACACTGCCTTCGAGGTGGCCGAGAAGTTCCTGGACATCCCCAAGATGCTTGACGCTGAAGGTGAGGCTGTGAAACTGTGAAACAAACAACAAAGAGAATGTGAAAGCTCTGCTGACGCACGCTGTTAACCTCCGCTGCAGCAAAGTACACTACATGATGGCAGATGGTGCAAGGACGAGAGGACCTTCTTTCATAAACTTCCACTGTTTGTGTTAGAAAGTGAATGTGTTTTAAATCACTGGCATCTATTGAAGTCCTCATGATTCTGACCTCAGAGAATGTTTTTGTAGGCAAAATGGATGAAAACTAAATTAACTCATAATGTTATTTTATGCTCGCAATCATTTTCTTTATAAATGAGGAACCCTGAATATTACATTGAATAAAGTATATGTACATATTATTACTTTTTAAAATCCAACCTAACAAAGCTGCTTTACAAAAAATTATAGTGACTCAATAAATCAAACATAAGGTATAATAATAATTTGACTTAGTGTTTTTTTTCCCTCCCTAGGGATGATTATTCACGCTGTAATATTATTTTATTATATCTTTGATTACTTCCCCCTCCTCAGATATTGTGAACACACCCAAACCTGATGAGAAGGCCATCATGACCTATGTGTCCTGCTTCTACCACGCCTTCGCTGGCGCTGAGCAGGTCGGATGATATTTTCTTTTCTTGTCTTTAGACCCAGTTGCTTTGTTCGTAACAGTGTGTGTTGAAATGTTAGTATAAAACCTAAAACACCATCGACGTGATGTTACGACACTCCTAATGAGTAAATGTGAGCGATGTGTTCATGGTAGCCGGTATGACACTTCGTAAATGTAAATGAATTTACATTACTCCCCTCCTCCCTCAGGCTGAGACAGCTGCCAACCGTATCTGCAAGGTGCTGGCCGTCAACCAGGAGAATGAGAAACTGATGGAGGAGTACGAGAAGCTGGCCAGCGAGGTGAGAAAACCGCTGCAACCAAACAACTCCCACTCTCAGCCTGTCCTGTACATCCTCCTCTGCAACAACACTTTAATGTTTCATCAGTTTAAACCCAATGCTTCTCTCTTAACTTTCTGATCCTCCTACTGACTTCACATGACACGGCCCTAAAATCACTGCAGGCAAATCAATTGTGTGACGATGAAGTGAAGGACCAAAAGAGTTGCAGACACAGAAACTTTAGAGCAGCACTGCAGAACAATATTCATTTACAGTATACCGGAGTTATGACAATATGGACAGATACATTAATGTATGCACATATTATCAGTGTTGATAACCTGTTAGAATCAATTTAACATTCTTTGCTATTAATTATAATACTGTAAAAAAAAAAAAAAAAAAAAAGGCACAGTTCAACAACAATGCAATTTAAGTGCTAAAATCCTGCAGACGTCCTGACGGGAAAATATTGAAGCCAAAATTAAAGCCAAGTAGCTGAAAAAAAATGTTGCAGAGACTGATCATTTCCATTACAGATTATTATAGATGATTAATTATTATGTTAAGAATTGTTTTAACTAATAGATTTTACAATAAAATGTCAAAAATAATGACATGTAGCCATCACAGCCATAGAATTGTGTGTTCAAGTAATAATTAAAAACATACGGTCTTTGTGGAGTTAAGAGACAACAGCAACTGAGCTAAGACCAAGTGTACAAATTTTTTTTTTTAGAGGAATATAAAAGAAACAAAGTGACATAAAATGAACCACCTGAGACATAAATTAACCCAAATCCAAACATTTTGTGCTGTAGACGTACACTCAACAGAGCTATGAAGTATTTCTATTAGTTTTAAGGCAAAGTGGTACCTTTCCAGGACAGTAGGGTTTAAAGAAAATGAGAATATGCAGGATATAAAACTTAATAATACAGGCAAGAATAAACCAAACCTTTTGGATATTAACATTTCACTGCATACATTTCCCTTCCTGCTTTAGCTGCTGGAGTGGATCCGCCGCACTATCCCCTGGCTGGAGAACCGCGTGGCGGAGCAGACCATGCGCGCCATGCAGCAGAAGCTGGAGGACTTCCGCGACTACCGCCGCATCCACAAGCCGCCCCGCGTGCAGGAAAAATGCCAGCTGGAGATCAACTTCAACACCCTGCAGACCAAGCTGAGGCTTAGCAACAGGCCCGCCTTCATGCCCTCCGAGGGCAAGATGGTGTCGGTGAGCAGGACGGATCTGCAGCGTAGCATATCATCCTCATCGTAGAGTTTTAGGCTTTGACCTCAGTTGAAGGATTTCTCCTCCCTATGTTGTTTTCCATCCCTTTAAAGCTTGTAAAATCCTTTTCAACCCCCAGCTTTTTGATCCAACCAAAATAAGAGTAAGCAATTTAAAATCAAGTAGAATAGAAATAAAGTACAAACAGCTGATGCAAGTTTCAGCTGAAAGAAAGAAAGAGAACATGCTGAGCTGGGTTTGATAGCTCACTTTTAAGTCGGCTGATGCAAATAGAAGCTGCACTCGTTTCTAATTTCTCAGAAATGTACATGGATATTGAAGTCTTCTCAAGGCAGACATTTCATCATTCACATTTTGAATACTCCAACAGGTGTCACATAACTGGGTAAAAACTCCTTTTCTCAACTTACAGTAGTGATAAAGCCCTTCTCTCCTCCAGGATATTGCCAATGCCTGGAAGGGTCTGGAGCAGGTGGAGAAGGGCTACGAGGAGTGGCTGCTGACCGAGATCCGCCGCCTAGAGAGACTTGATCACCTGGCTGAGAAGTTCAAGCAGAAGTGCGCTATGCACGAGTCCTGGACTGGAGGTAGGGACGACAGAGAGGTGTGAACACAATATCCAGGATGCCAGGGTAACTGTGTGTGGAGTTGGAAAGTTCACCAGAGTTTCCTCCCAGACAACCTTGAAATCATGTTCAAAATCATGTTGATGTGTACATGTGTTAAACAGGTCCAGATGAATGAACTGTGCACAAACATCATTCTGCACAATGAGGCTCAAAAACCCTACTGAAGTAACAATACGCACATTTAACAGTGGACTGTAGATTCATCCTGCCGTTATTCTCACTTTACACTGTCTAACAAGGAAAAAGTGCCATAGAATAATCATTAAAATCTGGAACAGTCCAAATAAATCACGTAATAAAATTATATACAGTGATAAAACTCTCATTTATGGGGATAATAAAATGCTATAGCGTGTCAGAGGAAGTGACTAAGTGCAGTGGGCGGAAGACAAAAGATCAGAGGACGGACTAAAGTGTATACATTTAAAAGCTGTGATCTGCTGTGAAACATTTCACAAGCTGATCTTCAAAAATGTGTGTTTCAGGTAAGGAGGAACTGCTGTCCCAGAAGGATTACGAGTCGGCCTCTCTGATGGAGATCAGAGCCCTGATGAGGAAGCACGAGGCGTTCGAGAGCGACCTCGCCGCTCACCAGGACAGAGTGGAGCAGATCGCTGCCATCGCCCAGGAGCTGAAGTAAGAAGCTGGGACAGAAACTGAACTGTAGTACAATCTAATTTTTATTTTTGCTCTGCTTTTTGATGGTGTTTAACTTTTTAAAAAAAATTCATTTAGTATTTTATGAGCCTAATAAGAGGTCACAGATGCAGCGGGCGTTGATGTGTGTGTGTTGGAGGGGAGAAACTGGAAAATACTGTGAGGGGAAGAGAAGAAATGGGAGGGAATGAGGAATAAGAACAGAGATTAAGTTAGATTGAGGGCAGGAGGGACAGGAAAGGGGAAAGGAGAGCGAAGTGTTTTTAGGACTCCTAATGGCCGTGATATGTTGAGAAGATGTGAATACAGTGAAGACCAAAAAAATGCAACCGATGAGTGGAGAGCATATTAATAAGATAAAAAGATGAAAGGATGGTTCATGAAAGAGCAGAAACCTCTGATCTCACTTTTTCCTTATTCCTCACCAGCCCTCAGGGCTTTTTTCACAGATAGTTTCGAGACGATCTCTTTGATGCTATACACAGTATAATAATGCTGAATGTGTACGCATGCCACCCTTAATTTATCATTTATTACTTCAAAAGCGGGGCGCGTGACAGCATTAAATATTCTAATATTGGACGAGTGTAACTTCAGGGAGTAGTTTGTCAGAGAACCTTTAAAAGGTGGCAGGTGTTCTGCACCTTTAATAAAGTTTCCTGAACATTGACCATTTGTCATGTCTGCATGTTGAAAAGAAGAGCTGAGTTATATTGATGACATTATTCTTTATAATTAGCCAGTGAGGCAGTGAGTACCTCAATGGATTACACTTTTAAGTTAATAATCATGCTGATGAATTCATTTATGATGGTACATGCGATGATGAATGAAATTTGTTTTCCTGAGTGATAATTTTGTTTCACTCTGTTGTCTCTTCCAGTGAGCTGGACTACCACGATGCTGCCACTGTCAACACCCGCTGCCAGGGCATCTGTGACCAGTGGGACAACCTGGGCACCCTCACCCAGAAGAGGAGGGACTCCCTGGAGGTACACCCCGACACCCTCTGACACACTACAAAGGAACATAAAGCCATGTGTGGTATATAGGGACACAGAAGTAAAAGAGTTCTTCATGTATTTTGAAATAAAATCAGGTGACAAATTTCAGCATGAACAAGTTTAATCTCCTCCTTTTCATAACAAGCCAGAGAGCTTCTGTCCACATCTTTATCTTTGTAATGTGAGTGTCTCTCTGTGTCTGCAGCGTGTGGAGAAGCTGTGGGAGACCATTGACCAGCTGTACCTGGAGTTTGCCAAGAGGGCGGCACCCTTCAACAACTGGATGGACGGAGCCATGGAGGACCTGCAGGACATGTTCATTGTCCACAGCATTGAGGAGATCCAGGTACAGCCTGCGTCATATATAATATGTCTCATATATGCCACTATATATACACACACGCGTATAGTGAAACGTGTATGTATGTGTATATAAATATAAATAATGTCTGAGTACAGTCATCACAGTTCAAAACACATAATGTTTTATACAGTCATTTACATTTAGCTAAATACATGAGATGTGTTAACTTACTGAAAAAAATCTGAATTGTGTCCTGAAGAATAAAAAATATAGATTTAGTAAAGACGGAAATCTCTAAGGGTCAGTAATAAAGAGGAAAGAAATTTCCCCAAGCAGATACTGTACTTTAGTTTTCTGTGCCAGTCCCCCGTGGGAGGGGATGGGAAGCTCTGGCATGTGACATTTGAGAGTTTTCTGCAAAATAAGCTTGCACTCATGAGCTAACATCTGACAGATGTTATTTAGCTGCACATGAATGCAAAGACAGACTTTTCTGTCCGTTCAAAAGGAAGAAATAGAACAAATTGCAGACAAATCTTTTGGGTGAGTTTTGGACCAGCCAAAAATAATTATATAAATGGGAAACACCTGGAGATGAAGGCCTGGAGGATGTTTCCACGGTGAAATCAGTCAAGTTTAATTGATGTAAGCTCAGTAAGACGAGCTTTCATCATTATTCAAGTAAAAATCAATATCAAACACATCTTCCACGTTTGGCCGTCCATATTCTGAATCGCCTCTGTCCTCATTTAGAGTCTGATCACGGCTCACGACCAGTTCAAGGCCACTCTGCCCGAGGCCGACAAGGAGCGCATGGCCACCCTCGGCATCCACAACGAGATCCTGAAGATCGCCCAGACCTACGGCATCAAGCTGTCCGGAGTCAACCCATACACCAACCTCTCCCCCCAGGACATCAGCACTAAGTGGGACACTGTGAGTCAAATCAAACCATGTGGAATTCTTAGTGGAGGTAGCATCGGAAATAACTGATCGATCAGTATTATAGATAATTAATCCAACACTAAGCAGGATCGCCTTCTGAACCTGCTTTTATTTCAGGTTTGTGTAATTTGACATTGTGTAAACAGGAAATGTCAGACTCTTACGCACTGTATTTGGTCATCTGGCTAAAAATAAGTACAGAACCTACATAGCGGCAGGTCAGAAATACTACAGTACATTTAGGTTGGAGCGACACTAAATACTCTCATGACAAATCAGAATAACTGCAGAGCACAAT
The DNA here is from genome assembly GCA_029875015.1 of Lepomis gibbosus. Taxonomy (NCBI): domain Eukaryota; kingdom Metazoa; phylum Chordata; class Actinopteri; order Centrarchiformes; family Centrarchidae; genus Lepomis; species Lepomis gibbosus. Next base: position 4,271 of record JAPMOB010216697.1, on the reverse strand, counting down.
CTGTCAGTGCGCTCGCTGTGTGACAGACACCTGAGCATCTGTGCTGGAGAAATAGATATTTTTCTGTGGGAATCTTGAAATAACTATTTGGTTAATCACTTAAGCTGGACTGGAACAACTATATGAAATGTGCAAACGTCACAAAATGTAGATGGCTTCTATGTTAGTTAACTAAATTCACTGCTGCAATCCAGGGACTGTAAGTTGTGAGTTGAGTCGATACAGCAGGAATGCAAACAGCTCTTAGTAATAACTAAATGTAAAACTCATCTTTGGAACATTGGTTGGATGTTTTTTAGCATGAACGAGCTAACAATAAGATCTGAATATGAGAGAAGAAGTTCTCGTGACTGCGTGTTTAATTTATTTATCCACCTGCAGGTGAAGCACTTTGTTCCCCTCAGAGACCAAATGCTCCAGGAGGAGGTGGCCAGACAGCAGGCCAACGAGAGACTGAGGCGCCAGTTTGCTGCCCAGGCCAACATCATCGGACCCTGGATTCAAACCAAGATGGAGGTAAAATGTTACTGCAGCTGTACTGTGAGGAAACTGTAGTTTAACTTGTTTAAAATGATGCAGACAAAAACATTAACATTTTATAATGTAATGGTAAGACTTTATTTATTGGTGGTCAAATAATGTAAAAACCACAGAAAAAGAAAATAGTATGAAATAAAACAAACAAACTATAATATATGCAATACATAATATAAAATATAATAATGCAGTACAGTAAAATATAAACAGTACTGGGATTATGTAAAAGTATACACCTTTTAATTTGTAATTGTTGTTTAGATGTCGTGATTTATTTGTACGTTCTGCTCACAGACATATCATTATAGCTCATTTAAAGTTTAAAGTTGTGAAACTAATGAGCAGTGCATAAAAAGAAATGTATCTGTACACCTGTTATAAAAGAGCCAAAGGACTACATGTAGAGCGCCAATGCATTTTAATGTGCCGACTATGACAGTACATATGATAACATACACTCTCGCCTGTACGCCTGCAGGAGATCAGCCACGTGTCTGTGGACATCGCCGGCTCCCTGGAGGAACAGATGAACAGCCTGAAACAGTACGAGCAGAACATCATCAACTACAAATCCAACATCGACAAGCTGGAGGGAGACCACCAGCTCAGCCAGGAGTCCCTCATCTTCGACAACAAGCACACCAACTACACCATGGAGGTACAGTGGGCTGACTGCAGCCAGGACGAAGGGCCTGGACCTTCCGTCCCCCGCCACTCGTTTTTTTGCTTACAATGTGTTGTCTCCGCCTCTTCAGCACATCCGCGTGGGCTGGGAGCAGCTGCTCACCACCATCGCCAGAACCATCAACGAGGTGGAGAACCAGATCCTGACCCGCGACGCCAAGGGCATTAGCCAGGAGCAGCTCAACGAGTTCAGGGCCTCCTTCAACCACTTTGACAGGGTGAGGCATTCACTGACCTGAAAGAGGAATTTCTAACTGTGTGTGGCCTGGATGGTGATGTAAATAGGGCTTATTCACAAGTATGTATAAATAACAACACTTAAACTGCAGGATAGATCTCAATTTATTTCTTTAAACTTTGAATTCATGACATGCGTCTTTTTATGTCCTCCTAAGAGTTTTAATATTGAAAAAGATGTCAGTCACACAACTTCAGTTAATGCTCAATATTGTAGCAGCAGTAATAAATTAACACATGGGCTTTATTACTCTGACAGGAGCTGCATCTTATATCTAAACAGTTTGATCCAATAATTAAACACAATTGTGTTTTTTCCTTTGCAGAAGAGAAACGGCATGATGGACCCAGACGACTTCCGTGCCTGCCTCATCTCCATGGGTTACGATCTGGTTAGTGCAACACATTGTCAGGACAAAATGAATATTGAATAAAACTTGAATTGTCAAGAAATAAAACATGTCAGTGTCGTGAACATAGCAGGGTTCAGAGCTTTATTTGAAGTAATAAAAGATAAAGTTTTGATCATAATTTAACTTAATTATTTATATTATGTATGCAGTACAAGTTTGTAATAAAGCTTATAAAATGTATTTTTATCCATACTTTCCATTTAAAATTTTTGCTGCATGACACTATGTGCCATCTGGTGAAAGCCGCAGCCCTTCTTTTCGTTAGAAATGTGCCTGCACATTATGTTAATGACAGTAAAATGGAATTGAATTAACTGATGTTGAACGAAAACGACCCTTTTCTTTCCTGACAGGGTGAGGTGGAGTTTGCTCGCATCATGACCCTGGTGGACCCCAACAACACGGGTGTGGTGACCTTCCAGGCCTTCATCGACTTCATGACCCGCGAGACCGCCGAAACCGACACCGCAGAACAGGTCATGGCCTCCTTCAAGATTCTGGCCTCAGACAAGGTGAGCAGACGAATCCGGCACCCTGTTGGCTTCACAGCAAAGAACATCTAACCTCACCATGAGACCCAACAACATTTATTTACCACAGACACAGTCGTTGTTTTACACTCGAGACACGTGTGAGATTTTAGCAGAGATCCAACATGATCATCAGTAACTTATCACAATACACAATTTCTGTCTTTTGCAGTTTGGGTCAAACATATCCAAGTAAATGTTTAGCTCTGGGAACAATGTGATGTGGCTGCGACGACGTATAATAGGGCAAGAGACATTCTGTAAATAAGCCGGGTTACAGCTTTCTGCAGTAACCAAAATTCTTCGTTATGTAAATGAGAAACCTTTTTCCCTGTAAGAGGGTATAGGATTAGAGAAACCAGATTTCTCCTGGAGAACACTGATTTCTTGGCCATGTCAACACGCACAGGGAAAGTGACAGCAGAGAGGCCGAATAAAAGCACAGCCTGTCAGGAAGTGAAGAATCTTTGCAAAATTAAAATGCAACTATAATCATCTGTATGTATTCAGTGTTGAACTCTCTCCATGTTTGTTCCGTCTGGAACAGCAAAGCGACTCGACTGATCTTTAAAAATATCTGGCGCTCTTTGTTGAGAATTACCAGTTGTTGTTTTGTTGAGATCCCGTTCACATTACGCCAATTTGTCGAGAATTAATGTGGTGAGTCAGGTTCAGGTGTGAAGGAGTTTCGGAGACTGATGAAGACTTAACAGCATAGCTTATTGAGCCCGGCCGAGGAGATACAGTGCCAGCATATAACATGTGAACACGTCAAATGTCAACACCAAATCTGAAGGATAACATCTTGTGGTCCCTTTTGTGTCCCTGTAGGTTTCTATATTAGGTCACCTTCACCTAGAACACCTAATCTATCTGATGTTTAGACTCCAATGCTCCGTCATATTGGAATCTCTCACTATCCAAGAGTTGTACTCTAATCTGTGGAGCCAGTTAGTTCTTGTAAACATTCTTGTATGGCTCAACCTTGTTAGCTTCCCAGAGAACACTGATGTCTGATAGCCTGACGCCTGAGCTACTGTCTCTAGCTAATCAGTATATTGTTGTCTTCTTGATGAGGACAAGTACGTGTGAGAAATACCTAAACCTATAATGTCAAATACTCATGAGGTCAGCTATATTACTCTGAGCTAGACCTGTCTTACCTTTCCCTGTTACATCAATTAAGATGCCTTAGAAATATTCTCAACACTCTTTATTAGTCGTCACTTTATTGTAAACTCTTTTGTTCATTACGGGATCCTGTAGGAATGACGGCAGTGTAGGTGACCTACTCCGCCTAAAAGTGAGCTTTGTGATCCCAGGAAACCTGAGTTAAGCCCAAAGATAGCTGGCTCTGTGGCTTATAAACATTCTGTCACTGTTCCCAGATCTCAAACAAAGTGTTTTTACCAGCAGGACAAACAGCCCAAACTACAAAATTAAAATAAATTTCCCTTCAAATCTGGAAGAATAGTAAAGCTTGGTTAGTAAAATTCCAGTAGAACGGAGGTTTGGTTTCAAAACCAGCTCCTGGCTAAGTATTTATTTAGTCTTTGTGCTATGGGACATTACAAATCTTCCTGTTTTTCTCTCACATCCTCACTCCCTCTCTCGCCTCCAGAATTACATCACAGTGGAGGAGCTGCGCAGGGAGCTGCCGCCCGAGCAGGCCGAGTACTGCATCAGCCGCATGACCAGGTACATCGGAGCCGACGGCCCCGCTGGCGCCCTGGACTACATCTCCTTCTCCAGCGCCCTCTACGGAGAGAGCGACTTATAAACACAGCCGCTTCTCTTCTTCCCCTTCTTCCCAGCTCCCACCATTTCTCCTATGTGGAGAGAGCGATTTAAACCCCCTTCCACTGTCCTC
>JAPMOB010216684.1:0-21099 GCA_029875015.1 Lepomis gibbosus | reverse complement strand
TAACTTAGTTACAAAAAGCACACATACAACAACTATTTAATGACTAAGATGACTTTTCCAGCATGTAATGAGCATACAAACTAAAGGGAGCTTCACCAGACTTTAAGCTGACCCTCTGTGTCGCCAGATGAGCTGTGAGGTCTGGGTGGCTCATAGATTTTCAAAATGTTGAACATATAGTGAGCAAAGCCATTCAGTGCTTTCTCAACAGCCAGGGAGCGTGTATGCAAATGCTGTGGACTGGGAAAAAGCACACTGTTCATACTTTTTCTGTGTTCTGCTTTTGACAGATGTACATTCAAAGTAAAACCACAAACCAATTATTGAGGCAGCTGACAAAGTGAATGTCAAAGTGCAGTGTAAACCCATGATGAGAGGACAAGAGGATGAGATTAGACAGTCAAGGTGAGAGCGCTCACACTCTCACTTCTGTTTCTTGCTGCCTTAAAATAAAACTGTCACAGCTGTCTTTATATTCCGCAGCCCCTCCCTGACGGCCTTTCTATTTCTCTCCATTTCTGGCTGATTCTCCTCCACTGTGGATTCTCACATCAGTATTGCACGCTCTCAGACGTAGGCAGCAAGTACTGTATATAAAGTTCGGAGGTACAGTAGCACTTCAGTTATTTTAATCTACTTTCTCTCCATCTTTCACAGACAAACATATTCCACTACATTTATCTGACATTTGGGGCTAAGCTACCTTGCAAATCCTGATTTAAGCTCTATCTCTGAATCTGAATGCACAATACACATACATTTTAGGCTGATAGTGACTTACACTTGCTTAGAATGTCATTATTTCTGCAAACAAATGTCCCTAAAATCTCCTTAGCAATTATTGATAAAATACGATCCTAATAACTCCAGAATATGCCTGAGAATCATCATGTTTCTAGGTTTTCTTCAGATTCAAAGTGATCCAGTGACAGTTGTCTGTACATCCATAGGTACACCGCAATACTGCTAATAGCTAATTCGTCCAACTGTTAATGGTGCAAATTTGCCAAAATGTAAACAAAAATATGTTAAATATAATTGAAATATTCAATCTCCTTTTAGCTTTGTTTTTGGTTTTCACCAACTACTGAGAAAAATATCTGGCATTTTAGCAACTAAATACTTCACCAGCTTGTCACTACTTCTGCTGCTGTGGTGCAGGGCGGTTAAGTGTAGGTAACAGTGGGTTAGTTAGAGCTTAAAAACTGACGTCTGCTGACTGCTGTAGCAGGAAACAACAGTGATGACACTCTGTTAACACTCCATTCGCTCTTTACTCCTTTATTTTCCATTCATTACTAATTTTACTACCCTCTCTCCTACTACTCTCCCTCCCTCTCCATCCTTCTCCCCCTCTTTTCTCTGTCTCACCAGTGATGCTCTGCGGGAGCGTCGGCTCAGCGGCTGGTCGAAGGGCGGGCTGCTCAGCTGCAGCTTCTCCAGGTAACCGTCAGGTATCCGGATGTCAGCCGGCAGGGAAAGGCGTTTGTTCAGGTCCTGGTCCCACACACCCACATAAAATAGATAAAAACAACAGAGGACCCAATTTAAAAACAGTGTCAACACGGTGCAAAACCCTGGAAAAAACAGGAGGAACCCTCAGCAAACAGCATAAGCTCTAAATAAATACCAATGATTGGCAACAAAATGGCAGAAACCCAGAGTAAACAAGTAGAATCTGTAGAAACAGCCAGGTTTAGGCCTCATTGGTCAACAGAGAGTGCAGTGTGTGTCTATGTGTGTGTATAAACACACGAGTAGGAGCATGCGTCTATATAGTTTTGTGTGGCCGACATGTGTACATAATAAAGGCTGCCTGTGGAGCCCTTTAAGAGTTCAGGGAAAAGTCTTTCCAAGAGCAACAAAGTACTAAAGCATGATCCTCATGGCTTGTTATATAAAATAAAACAGCTACTCACAATACGTCTGGATTCTTCCCATCATGCATTTCCTCTGTTTGCTAGATTACTGTTAATCCGGCCTTTCTAGCTGCTTTAAATCTACTTCCACACCCTCTGTGGTAACACTGGACACTTACACAGTAACAAAACACACAACAATATGAAACTTTGAACTTTCCACATTTCAACAAGCTCATTGATAAATCTGTAACTGAAGGCGACTTGACCTGAGACAGGTCAACTGACCCCTCAACATTTTTTCCAAACCCTTTTGCCTGTGAGGTTGCCTCCACCTGACAGATTTAAACAAAGATTGCAACAAGTCACATTCTTACTGCTGTGAACAAAAATGATTTCGAGCTACTAAAGGATGTACCAGATCTACATTTTTAAGTGACATGTGAGTGTATATTATCTGTGGAGGTGATACAATTAGTGATTGATTAAATGATTTGTTTAATGAGACAGAAAATTCATCCACTAACGCAACTAATAATTACTTTCATTGTGTGAATATTTTCTAAATGATTTAATTTAATTAATCGCTTTGTCTATTAAACTAAGGAAACAGGGGAAAGTTGCCTTTATAATATTTCCCACAGCCCAAGTTACAAGTTAAGCACTTATTTTGTCCGTCCACAACTGAAAGATATTCAGTTTGCTGTCATATAAGACAAAGCAGCCAATTCTCAGACTCCAGATGCTCAACAATTAACGATCAAAAGGGCTGGGTGTTCATTTTTTGTCGATTGACTAATTGTTTCAGCTCTAAATGAATGGTGAAAAATAACGTCATATGAAGAACTGCTAGGCTGCTAGGATGTCCAACTGTATCTGTATTTGTGAATGGCATTATACCCAGTTCTGCTGGTCTGTAGTTTGTGTGTGCTGGGTCAGGATTGGTGGTTTGTCCCAAGAGCAAGTGATCATCTGATCTTTGCAACAAAACAAACCCCCCACCACCACCACCATCACCACCCATCGTCAGTTGTCCAATCAACCCATCCTAATCTGTTACAAGAGGTGCCCATCTGGACCGTATTACAGTAATCCTTGTGATGTAATCCCAAAACAGCCCTGCTTCCTCTACAGTGAGAGACATACAATCCTCTACCTGACCACAGACAGAGGGATTTCCTCACTCCTCCTCCTACACTTCCTTCTCTTCCTCCTCATCTTCTTCTACTGTCCCTTCTCTGTGTGTCACATCCACACAAAGACAAAGACAAACGATGAGGCCGCACAATAATTTCACTGTTGGATCACTTCATGAACAACAAACCCGCCGGTCAATCTCACTGCTCATACCAGCACAAACAATGCATGGAGTGTTTGTTGGGCTGCGAGAAGGAGCATAAGGAGCTTGTGTGCACATGCCTCTGTCAATATAAACGTTTTCTAGCTGCCACAGAGTCACAGGAAGTGCAGAGTGCACGGCTTGCATGTACTCTCGGTGCATAGTGAGAGGTGATGTGTCATGTCTCAGTCTGCGGGTAGCCCCAAACGGTGTAAGCTGTTTAACAACACTTTTAAGGGTTGGGTCTTTTTTTTCGTGCAGTCTTGCAAGCTCCATTTATCTGTGTAGGTAGTGATATCTGCTCTTAAATCCCCAGATGTCTTGCGATCAAACCAACCAATAAACACTGTCAGCAGGCGGGAAGTGTGTGTTCTTCAATCACAAGACTTTTCCTCACATGATCACACGGTGGGTACTGTGCAACATGTGGCTCCTTGTCAAGATGTCAACATCTACCACAAATCAAAATACACATGCAATAAAAAAAAAGTATGAAGTGTGTGTCTTTTCTTTTTGTTTAATGATGCAGATTTGTTTTACATTTTATTAAATTATTTTGGGTTCTTTTATGAAAATAGGGAAAAAATTTGCAGCATCTTAAACATGTTTGTGATAACACACACACTGTTATTTCACAGTGTGTGTGTTATAACAAAGTAAAAAAAGGTCCCTTTAACACATCTTGATAGGTGCTGATGGAATGTGCAAAAGACTTTATTTTACTTTCCTCAAACTGTGTTTTAAGAGTAGTCCCTGGAAATCTGAGACCTCATTATTCACCTGCATATGTGAAAATGGAGATATGGAGATTTTTTAAGCCTCAAGACAACGATGACGAAAATGGGGAAAAAAACAACTGAAAGTGGAAACAAAAATAACAAACTGACAAATTATTACAAATCTATTTCACAAGCTAAACGTTTGTACATTTCCTCTGTAAGTTTGAGAATATAAAAGATAATGGTATTGTCAATAATAATACGGAAGGCATTCACAGACATTTTTTTTTATACTTTAATTATGATACTGGACAGTTGCTTGTACTGACTCATGTCAGTACATGCTCAAAATCCCATTAGTAGCCATTAAGATAGAATGAAGGAGCTGTGTGAGATAAACACAGATGTTGTTTAAAATCCTCAAATACAGTCCAAGTATCAACTTATGATAAAATGATTAGGGTTTGCCTGTTTTATTGTTAAATTAATATAAAACACATGTTGAGATATTAGTATTTTTACATTACTGAAGATTCAGTGTTTAGAACTTATATTGAATGCTAAACAAAAGAAAGAATGATCAAACACAGATGTCATTTTGGCCATCTGATTCCCTTTAATTACTACTGGAACCTACAAATTAATCAATCGATGTCAGAAATCTGGTAAATTCAGGGAAACACCACTGAGAACACTTTATCTTCTACTTTAAGAAAATGTAGCGTGTAAAGTAAGTTCTCCTCTTACTTCAATGCCTTTCGTGTGTCCCTACGAGCCAGCTGGATTGAAGCTTTCACTCTTGATCTCGTTTTGCATTTGTATGCACGTCTGTCTTTCCATATGTTGCGCTGAAAACTGTGCGTAGTGTAATGCAAACCGTGACCACTTCATCTTCACAGTATGAGTTTGAGAAACTAACACTGCACTTTATATGCAAAAATCAAGCGCTCTGGATTAAAAAGTGCTTGTGATAAAAATGAAATCCCTCTTAGACAACAACACACAAATAATATTAATCACAGTAAGAAGTCTGTCCATTATGTGTTGACATTATGTAACCACCAGATAAAGTCCGCCTGCCCCTTTCTGACTCAGCGTAAGAGAGGGGGAAATTAAGTTAGGGGGTTGGGTGTGTGGGGCAAGTGAAACCTTATAAAACTGATTTCAAAAGTATGTTCAGCAGTACAGGATGTGAAGTCACTGTGTGCATGTCCTGCTGAGATAATGTGGGCAGCTGAGGACTTCTGTATTAGTGACATTATGAGAATACACCTACACTGAGTTACAGCATGAAGCTGTAATGCACGTTATTAAATACCAATTTGTGCCGATAAGTCCACTGTCAAACGCTTTTGCTTTTTTTTTTAAGCGACAAAGTGTAAGCTGAACCGCTAAGCCAGGTAGCAATAAATGGGCCATGATTCATAACAGTAACATATTCAAACGTCAAAGCTTGTTAGTAGTAGCCAGTGACTCATACTCCACAGCACAGCCTCAATTTAAAAAGCAGAAAGGCTATGCAAGAACAATGACCGCCTGAAAACACAAAAAAACAAATCCCACCTCTGCAGAGATGCGTCTGTTCCCTCTGTTCCTCAGACAAACACCGGTGGGCGACTGTACCTCATCAGAGGAAGTCCCCGACGCCTGGTCACTCTCCCCGTCCGAACCCATCTTCAGGTTCTCATGGACGATATCTGGAGTAGAGAAAGACAAAGAGATTAGAGGAGGATGGGTGGTTGAGTCTGACTGATGGAACAGGTCTGCGGAAAACAGGGCAGGACTCAACATTAGCTGATGATGGAAGAAAAACACTCTTTTTGCACACTTTTACAACCCCCTCTGTTCTTATCAAGCTCCTGGCTGTGTCAAACACAGGATATACAAGTATATTAGGTTGACTGATAATAATAATTACTCATTTATTTAAACACCACTGGGCCTTATAAAACAATCATACCACCATACATCAAACTGTAATTTTCTCATGCCTAAACAACCTCAGGTTTCATACATATAGAGAACATTGTTCCTGGTGTTATGTTTATATTAGGGAATGTTGTGAATTTAAATATTTTATCTGGGTTGAGAATCCAAGCTGCTGGTCTGCTGGAAGCAAAGTCATTATTTTTAGTCTCATTTTTTTTTAAACAAATGGCTCATTGTGTGACTGGATGTAACACTGGAATGATTGTACTGATATATAAGCGTGTCTGCGCTAACATATGCCTCTAGCAGTGGTTTCTTTGATCACATGTTTTCACACAATATGTCAGTGTGTGTGTAGGCTTAGCTGACTCAGTACAAATGTGTAAGACAAGTAGTTTAGCTTTGTATGTAGCTTTGAAGAGATTCTCCATGTAGGTATTTATTTTGAGCAGCTTCACATCAAAATTAAACAGAAATCTCGATTAAAATTTAGCAACCGTAGCAACTTCTAAACAGATTCGACCTATTAACACTTATACAAAAATTGTATTGAACCTCTATTTACAGTTAAACTATCAAATGTGATCCTGTTTGTTTGGATGTGATAGCGTGTTTCTCACCGAGGCGGCTGCCGTTGCGAGGCATGACCATGAGAGAGCCCAGGCCTCCTCCAATGACACTCTGGGGTCGTCGCAGCGGCGGCTTTTTAAAGGAGCCTGTGTACTGGTGGAGGAAGGAGTGGACACTGTGAGCAGACGGAGGACGACCATTCCTCACTATGGGTTCTGTGGAAGAAGGCAATATTTTTTTGTTGAATGATGACAAAAAAACAAACAAAAATAATTTTACATGTGCGGATGCACATTGCTCTGTGGCTGACTAAGCATCTGAGGCTGTGACTAAAAATACTGACAAAGAAGTTGCATTTAATGTGAATCTGTCACATAGTTAATAAGATCAGTATTAGCTTGACCCAGTGTGTGGCAAGGTTTGAATTTGTCTTCGCCTTTGAGTGTGCCCATCCGAAACAACTATAAACACTTTTGCCCTTTACGACAATTTCCAGCATAATCTGACCATCAACTAAATAGGTCAATGACTTTCACACTTCAATTTACTAGTGAAGAAAATGTATTTTAAAAGTGCATTTTTCTGTGTATGCTGAATACATTGTGAGAAACAGCATTAACAGAGAAAACTGTGTCTGCTAAAATGCTCAAACTTAAACGGCACACATGAGGGATTATTTTTCTACATATTGTAAGTGTAATGTTATAAAGTTCTAAGACTTTGTTTATCCACATACTCTGTATTTCAGACTGATAAGTAATTTCTTTATAAATTATGAGCTTTAATAATAAAAAACAATCAAAAAATTTGTGTGAGCATATTACATGGTTCCATGTTCCAAACATTCACAAACATCAAATCTTAGTACACATCAATAAAAGCCTAGTTGGCTGAAAATTAATTTAACATTTTAATTCTAGTTGGAAGGTGGTGAGGGATTTTGCTGACCTAAAGACTTAATGTTTTCTGATGCACTAACTGATATGGCAAAACACCAGACTGTATAAAATAATCACAGTTACATAAGAGGTTTTAACTAATCTAGTGATGCATAGATTTGCATGTAATATCAGTTAACTTCTGTGACTTGGTAAGATGGTCGTTCCATGCTAAACAAATTCTATTCAACATAACGTATGTTTCCATAAATGAAAAGAACACTGAATTTTCTTTATCACAGGTTTAAAAACAGAGAAAAGGAAAAAGTCAAACAGAGTGAGACTGATGAACAGTAGGTAATGTGTGTTCTCTCTCTTTCAGTGTAACCCTAATACCGTAAATTTACAATATCAAAAGTAGATAAGTGAGAGAGTCTGGTATGTAAACAATGTGTTTTGTAGTCTCAGCAGTGTATTTAGGCTCTTTTGAAAAAAGGGTCAACTGCCTGACAGACGAGCATTTGTCCGAAAGCATGAATGGAGCTGATGGAGGTGAAAGATTTATTATGTATACAGTAGCACCAACTAAAACACCAACTGTGAGAGTGGGGAGAAAATGGAGCCCCAGAGAGAATGTTAAGCAGTCAGAGCTGAGACAGATGGATCCTGCAGGACATGTGCAACAAGGGCAGTGAAGATTAAGATGAGATATATAGCTAACATAGAGTATATGATTCCATTACAGAAAAGAAATATAGTTAAGGAGCACACAGATTAGTTTGTCATGGTCAGAGAAAAAGAGTTTTTAGGTGTTTTTACTTTTTATGTGCATTATCTCTTTTACAGTTTACCCTTACTCAACACTGTCTGGTTTGGGATGGCCCTGGATATGATTAACCCTCGACTCAAATATACACCGGCAGAGCAGATAAGGTTTAGTGTGTAGAGGCTGGAATGAGACTGAGCCCATGTCTGAAGCAGCAATGGGAACAGGTCAGGTGTGGCAGCTATGGTAGCTACAGACTGTGGACAAATATATTGGGTCCATTTCGGCTATTAATAAAAAGGCAAAGAAATGCGGGATTGCAACCCATTCAACAAAACCTGCAAAATTAAATCATTCAAGAGCTACAATATGAAATATAAAGAAAGGTGATTTCAGCTTCAGGTGACTGTACAGCCAGTCAGTTTTTCTTTAACATTTCACTATAGCCATGTTTCCATCAACATTTTTTATGCACATTTTGAATTGCATTAGAAAAGGTTGATGAAAACGACGAAATTCGAGAGAAAAAAATCCTTGATTTCGCGAAAAGGGTTTTACGCTCATTTGGTTTTTGCCTTTGTCGAAAAAGATTAAATGCGCTAAATGGGAGAAGGAAACACTTTTGACGAATAAATTCTGATGTAGCAAACTTCAAGTAACGGACAGAGACATGGCTGGTAGCAGTTTGCCCACTTGAAACACATTACTGAGGACCTCTCTCCAGTTTTCTTTAAGATCAATGGCCATCAGTTCCATGGGGCTGGTTGTTTTTTTCTGATTTGAAACCCATATGTCTTGTTTATTACAGCCATGGGTAACGTCAACAACTGGTGTAACTATATTTGCCGTGGCCTCGTTTGTTTGCTCCAAACCAGCTGATGGAAATGCACATATTTTGAATTTACTTTTTTTCTTTTTTGCAACATTTCAAAAGCCTGTTTAAAATTTGCATGACAAATAGATGGAAACATGGCTATTGTAGATCTTTATTATATTTGGGAATGATGGTAATTTTGGGTTGCAGTTTTGTTCGATGCTTTGCAAACCCATTTATATTTTAATTAACAGCCAAAATTAACCCCATAATAGGGATGTCATGATACCAGAAATTTAGTAGTCGATACCAATACCAGTGAAATTCCATGATTCTAGATACCCAATTTGATACCATGGTAAAATAAACAAAATATCAGACTGCATACAAAATCTAAAACAACAAATCCCTTTAACAAAAACAGGTGTGAATGTTTGTATGCAAACTAATTTATTTATTTTCTTAACTTTTTATTTTAACAAACTCACATGTGTGAAATGTCAGCTGCATTCTGAGTTCATCTTTGCTTGCGTGGTCCTCCTGTTCAGTGTTACCTATTTCTGAATAAGCTTCACTCTGGCCTTGATTGTCAAGGTGGAAAAACATGGCAACTGTTCTGTCAAATGTATCTTTAACTTGCATCATCTTCATTTTATTTCTACAATGCGTATAATAAATAGTTTACAAGCTTTGAGAGGAAGCAGAAAACGTCACCATCTAAACCATCCCCCCACAGCTTTCTGATTTGACTGGCTTCCACTTTCCTGGGACAACAAATTCTCAGTCCATTTTTAAGAGTTAAATCTTATTACCAAAATTAAGCTCACAAGATTCAGGATGCCTTTTCGAGTGCTGTGTGACGTAACGAGTGTGGACGTCAAAACTAGAACATCTGGTATGCCCTATATTAGGAACCATGTCATTAATTTGTTATTTTGTTGTTGTTGTATTTGTGTTGCATTCATCAACATTCCCATATACACCAATGAGGCATTTCCTAGATTTCCTATGAAAACAGAAAAATACAAAGCCCCCATGTACTATCCAGATCCTTATGCCACCTCTCTCATCTCTCTCTGCAGCTGCTGCTGCTGGCCTGAGTTATAAGTGTTACATAATCAGATCAGGACCAGAACGCTACCCCCCAATCACAGGGTTCAGATCACATCTCATCTGGCTACTCCATTCTGTCTCTTCTCTAGGCTGCTCAAATCCCCTCACTACAGCTCTCTCACACACACACACACACACACCATGAGTCTGTGTCCCAACTCACCAAGTACAGAACAGTCTGGCCAAACCTGGTGTTAATCACTATACAAAAAGCTCTTTACAAAGTCCAGTTAGTTCTCAGAGGGAGGTGGGGAGGAGGGGAGGACTTGGACGATCTGATTGATTGAAGAAGGGGGGGGGGGCTTCTCATTTTAACAAAAGACGAGAGGAAAACTGAGGACAGGCCTGAAAGAAGCTTTGGGGGTTAGGGAGAGAGGTCTCGGGGTGGCCAAAAGAGAAGAAGAGCTGAAAGATGCAAAATAAATAAATAAAGGGAAAATGCGTCAAGATGCCTGGCTGGTTTCACCAAGTCATCCAAGTTGCCTTGGCATTGTCATGGAAACTCCAGAGGGTTTCCAGATACTGAGAGCCATGGCAACGATGTGGTAGCACACCGAGGCGTGCTCCCTCCCATCACTCACTGCAGATTTTTCAGCAGAGATAAGCTGCTGTGCCACTTTGCCTTTACTTTTTTATTTTGACGCCTAAAGGCCACAACCTTCAATGGGATCCAAATGAGTGATACAACCAACGACAGAATCTCCGAGTGTGGAACACAGTGTCTCTACAGTAACATAAATAAAGAGTAATGTCGGACAGGCTGCCCATATATTTGTGAAGTTGAAGGAGCTATTCCAGTATTCATTTTCTGAAGCAGCAGTTCAACGATTTCTATGGCTTGGATGTAAGTAAAAGTAAGGACAAAGGTGAACCACAACTTCCAGGGTGCATTTCAGCAAGAAATATCCAATCACTGTTCTGTTGGAGTACTTCTAAAAGAGAGCTGAAGGCTATTAAAATTCAGCAAATAAATTACTTTTCTCTAAAAGTCATGGTTGTTTTGGTAATGGTTGGACTACAACTTCCCTTATACACTTATTGATTGAGATTAAAATTACTTGAACTGCAGTTAACTGACCCTCTGATAGAAGATTTTTCTTATCATATTATTATTTTCCAGCTCACCACTGATCTGCAGCAGCACCAACTATGCTATGTACCAAGAGCCAAACATCACGTAGGCATTGCAGATTTACCCACAAATAATAGTCTTGTCATGTTTAGAGTTAGACAAAGCAAAGACCTAAGAATGTAGGAATGGATGGTTTGTATAAAATCCTCTATCACTGAATATATGTTATGCTGCAATATCTCTAAATAGAAATAGACAGTATTTGTCCAGAAAAAAATAATTGGAAAACAGGACAATCCTAAATACCTGACAAAACAAGTTACGTTGACACCAAAATCCAATATTGTCATGAAGGAGTCCTCGATTTGCAACATTACCTATAATGGCCTAATAGCAAAATCTCTAACAGTGGACAAATTCCTCTCTTCATGTAGCACTAACCCTGAGGCTGATAATTTTGGTTTAAAGTGAATATTTCGACAACAACTGGATGCAATACCATGTATATATCGTTGTATCATTAAACCCTATATGAATTCCAAAAAAACATTACTTTAACAGAAAGATGAAGGCAGCAATATTACAGATGGCATGTCTGAAACATGTATGTATGTATGTATGTATGTATGTATGTATGTATGTATGTATGTATATATAATTTAAGAATATCGAGAATACCATCGTAAAACATTCAAAAGGGAATTTATGCTGCATCCAAAAATACTTCTGGATACAGCGACTCTTTCCACTTTGCAACTCAATAAACATCAAAATGGCTTAAAAAACTCACCGCTATCCTTCAGACCGTTCTCCTCTATGGTCATCTGCTCAGCCAACTCAGACAGCGACTCGTCTATAGTGTGGCTGCCTCGTAGCGTCTGAGAGAGACGTCGCTTGAACCGCTTCATTTTCTCCATGGAGCTCTCAGGAAGGGGAGGCCTGAGGAAGACAAATAAAACAATTACATATTTTACTTGTAACCTTTGTAAGACAATAACAACAACAATAGTATAGCTTGTTTAAGTTAGAGAAGAATATTTCCAGATTCTGTAAGGTGTGTAGTGTTGATGCAGGCCTTGACATTTCACTTACAAAAAAACTAATCCCAACTGCCTTTAGCCTACAGCCATGTTTCACAATCCCACATCAAGAGACAAACTGAAACCAAAGAATCTGTTAGGTCACCTGGTATCTGACTGGGCGAACAATGACACAGGCCAATCAGCACTTAGATGTTAGTTATGACTCAACTCATTCAGGCACATTACTTTACATTCTTCTCCCTCGGAAAACATGACAAGTCACTGAGAGATTCTTACGGGTGAGTTTAGAGTACGGTCCCTGGCACACCGGACTGTAAAAGCAAATCCTAAACCAGGGGGATTTGCTGCTGAATGGAGCAGGACTAGCCTGGGCCACATAGAGTCCACATCCCACATTCCAGCAGCATTTACTGTGTGCATGAGAGTAACTGACTGTGAGAGCTAGAGTGTGTGTGAGAGAGAGAGAAAATCAGAGAGAATTTGTGTGGGGAGAGGAAAAAAGATGTCAAATCAAGAGAGAAGATATTAGGGAATGTTTGGCAGGAGCAACCTCTCCCTGTGACCTCAATGTAGAGATGATGACTCCACTACTACTGCAGATCTGGACAAGTGTCTGTCTGCAGCAATGATGATTAACAACAGACATGAAAACACATGAGTAGTACAGCTCCTCAGGGCTCGCTGCCTGTCAACTATTCCCTAGTGACAGCTTTTGTCTTCCAAATATCACTGTGTAACCTGAATTGAGTCCAGAGCGGCAACGGGTTACTCATACAGCCAGAGCCAAACTGTGTCAAAGTATTTACTGTCTTTGGAGTACATGTTAGTGTAACAGAGTATGGCTGAAACTAAGGCTGTCATCTAAATGTTGATATTATCAGTTAAAGGATTCACAGTTGTCAAGACTTTCCTGAAACAATACACACGGTTATATGTACTTTCAAACAATTTTTGGTTGCTGTAATTTTTCTTCCTTTCCATACCGACCGCAAAGAGATTCCTAAGGTGATGTCAAGTTCAAGCAAAAGGAAATGTGAGGCTTTAACAGTGACAAAAGTTAGTCTTTCGAGAAAGAAGCTCCCTCTTTGTGCTTCCCCAGACAACGTTTTCTTGATTTCTAAGTAAATCGGTAATTATTTGGGCTAATACCTATTTGATTTGTCTAACTAAAGGCTGTTTAGGCATCATATTATTACAGAAAGAGGAATGACTGTTTCCTGTCATTTCCACTGGAATTGTAGTGGAAAGGAATCTCTCTACAGCCTGTATGGACAAAAAAAAATAATTAAGTGACAACAGTTTTGTGGTAAATATGGTCATATGTTGTTGTTGTGAGACAGACATGAAAACATGAAAGCCTTTAAGAAGCCCCGATCTGAACTTTTTTCCCTACATCATTGTACGAACACTGGATAAGAGCATGACAGACAATTTCTCTCAGAACAGCGCTGCAATTAACGGCAATTTTATTATGACATACATTCATTTAAAATGTCACAAAATTGTGAAAATCGTTCCCAGAGGCCACGGTCTTGTTTTGTCCAACAAGCAGTTCACAACCCAAACTTATTCAATTTATAACAATATGAAACAGAAAATTAAATTACTTATATAATTAATAAATAACTAAAATTATTGATCATTGTTGCAATGGAGACTGGATTGTAACAACAGACGGCAGCCAATCAGTGAACAAACCTCCTTGATTTAACTGATAACTTAACTTTTAACTTAACTTTTGAGGACATGTTTAACAATATGTCTGCAAAAAAAAAAAAAAACCTAGTACCTGGGGTGAGAAAAAGGCCATGCTGCTGCTGAATCATCTCCCCCCATTCCCTCCACACAGCAGACAGCAGCAACTGTCTGTCTAAACCGGGCTTGAGGCCAAAGCAAACTGGGACAAAGATGAAATATTAAACTATAGATCATGAACACTTAAACAACGCAATAACACTTCATATATTCACAGCTGCAGATAGATGTGAGAAAGCTGAAAACTCTAAACTCAAATACCCAAAAATCATGTAACATGGCAGTAAAATGCATCCAGTGGTGGTTAGGATGAATACCATTACGTTCCGGGTTTGATTCTGGCCATTCATCTTTATCACATGCCACCCTCTCTCTTTCCTGATGTTTCTTTACTCTCTGTTTCTTCATCAATCAGTCCATCCATTATCTTCCACTTATCCAGGGTCAGGTCACAGTGTATTCCAGATGTCCTTCTCCCCACCAAGGCGTTCCCATATTATCCCTTCAGCCAGTTCTGGGTCTACCCCAGGGATTCCTCCAAGTGGGACATTCCCGGAAAACCTCTACAGGAAAACTTCCAGAAGGCATCGTAATCAGATACCTGAACCACCTCAACTGGCTGCTTTCGATGCAAAGTAGCGCCATCTCTACTCCGAGTTCCCTCCAGATCCTCACACTCCTCACCTCTAACACTGAGCCCTGCCACCCTACAGGCTGCTTGTATCCGCAATCTCATTCTTTCGGTCACTACCCACAGCTCATAACCATAGGGTTGGAATGTAGATTAACTGGTAAATCAAAAACTTTGTCTTATGGCATTACTCCCTCTTCACCACAATGGTCCATAATACTCGTGCTACTGTTGATGCCACACCATTCCACTTGGCGCTCCATTTTGCCATCACTTGTGAACAAGATCCCAAAATACTTAAACTCCTTCACTTGGGTCAGCAATTCACTCCCAACCTGGGGAGAGAAATCCACCATTTTCCGGCAGAGAACCATGGCCTCAGACTTGGATGTGCTGCCCCTTGGCTCCAGACAGCCCCAGTGCATGCTGAAGGTAACAGTCTGATGAAGCCAACAGGTCCACCTCATCTGCAAAAAGCAGAATTCTGAGGTTGACAAAACTGAACTCTGCTCCTCAACTCCGCAGCACCCTGAGATCTTATCCATAAATATCCCAACCAGGATCAGAGACATGGGGCAACCCTGGTGGAGTCAAAACCAACTTTGTGCCGAGAATACGGATGAAGCTCTCCCTTTTGTTATATAAGGTGTTACACAAGGTTTTGGTGTTTACCAGCCCCTGAGGGAAATATCTGTCTTTTCAGCTGCTAAACGCTCCACTAAGTTCACCAGCTTGTCACTAACTTTGTCTGTCTGCTGCTGAGCAGGTAGTATACAGTAAGTTATTTGAACTTTTTGCCTGCCAATTACTGCCAATTACAGCCAAATACAACGCTATGAGAGCAGTGAGAGTGAACCAAAACAGTAAAGTTGCGTACCGGACAGATTAACAATGAACTGAAACTTGCTATAAAAGCTCCACAAAGTAGAGCTACAGGTGTCGGTGATCATTCCGTGTAGGTTCCTCACTACAAAAAACACCCTTCATATTGTTTTCACATTGTTTTTATAAAAAATATTGAACAGCACTCTTCTCTGCTGCAGCCTTATTTTTCAATTCAGGCTGGTCAGAATATATATTTTTACAGCTTTAAATCCTACATTTTTACATACTGTCCTTTTGTGCTCTTAGTCAAGCAACAATCAATCTAATTATTCCAGGAACTGAGATGAGGCAGAAAGTCAACTCGACTGTCATAACAGCTTTACATCAGTC
This sequence comes from Lepomis gibbosus, assembly GCA_029875015.1. Lineage (NCBI taxonomy): Eukaryota > Metazoa > Chordata > Actinopteri > Centrarchiformes > Centrarchidae > Lepomis > Lepomis gibbosus. The sequence goes on along the minus strand of JAPMOB010216684.1, from coordinate 5,396 downwards.
CGCCTCACGACACATCAGCTCCAACAAGGGCAAGCAGTCTGTCGAACAGCCGAACAGCAACTGTGTTAACTGCTCGTCTGCTGCCGCCTTAAAGCCTGCAACATGTGCTCTAGATAGAAAAAGTACAATCATAACTGATGGAAAACTTTTTATTCCCCATGGTTGAAGGGTGCCCTGAAGAGGACAACTTACCCATCAAAAACACTGATGATTTAATTTTTTATTTTTTTTTAAAAAATAGTCTGGGGCGACAGTTTTCACCGGAATGTTTTGATTTCAATTCAAATGAACATTCTGATTAGATATGAAGCAATCAGTCAACGAATCAACAGAAAATTTATCTGGTTTGGATGATTGATTCACCATTTAATAAAGCCTAGTATTTTCTTATTACCTGTCATTAAATGAGAGGATTTTCTGCTTTTCTCTGTTTTATATCATTGTATTATATATTTGGCTTTTGTACTGCTGGGTGAACAAAACAAGACACTTGAATATGTCAGCTTAGGCTCCAAGAACTTGTAATGGAAATTGGATAGATTAATCAATAGTGAACATAACTGATAGTTGTAGCCCTCACTCTGATATTATTCTGGACAAAAAAATCACTATAATGTGTTTACAACCATTGGGATAAGCTCAAATCAGGATTATCTGGCACCAAATTTGAATAAACTGGCAGGCCATTCACTGCTGGTTTTTGAAGTCAATCTCTCTTCAGTTTCCATGGTAATATCCAGAATCCCCTCTTAGTTTATAAATGTATATGATGGGGATATGAGGAGGCACATAAACATCACATAAATAACCGGAATATGACCTAATATCCAGCAGACTGTGGATACAAATCACTTTCTGAATGCTCCATTGAAAGTTAATAGCAGCAGTTGTGAGGTGGGGGGGGGCTGTCTACTGTGCAGCCGTATCCGCTGGCCCACGTTCCTGCTCTGGGATCGAGTGTGGAGGTTTGGACATGATTCCTGTTCCAAGCCTTATCCCTGCTCCCCTAAGTAGGCCGGTCTGAGGTCTGAGCTCCAGATCCGCTGGGAGGTGGCCAGGGAGGAGGAGGAAAGAGGGGGGAAAAGTGGGGTCCGAGTGCTGCGCTGATTTGGGATTTGTTGCCACAGCAACCCCACTGCTTTTTCCATGTTGAAAATGCAGAACACGGAAGGAGACTGCATGCATGCTGATTTACCATCTCTCTCCATCTCACACACTATAGCAACCCCACACTGCCCCCCCCCTACACACACACTCCCTGCAGATCCCCTGACTACATCTGCATTTTCATTCCCTGAACCAGCCTTCAAACACGCCATAACATGACTCTCGACTCACAGACACACAGACTCTGTGACATCTCCACCTGTATGTTAAATTGCATTTTCCTTTCTCTGTTTTCATGGCAGTACAGTCTGCAGGATGTAGTCGGTGGATGCAGGGGAAACAGGGGTGGGAGGAGGCATTATGGATGCAGCAGTGGTGACAACAGACATATGCTTCATATGGATTCTGTTTTTTTCCTGCTGCGGCCATGAGCGAACAGCAACTGTGCTGATCATGAGGACAGAGGGCTACTAAAAGGGTAAGACCAGAGCTCCTGCTGGGAGGAACCACCACCCCCCGCAGAAGCCCTGCAATGCCAGACTAGAGCTCCACTGCAGGAGTCTCCACAATTGTCCCACTTCTACTGGACTAACCAATCACACCACAGTCACCATCACTGCCACATGGTGACCGCTGTCTGGGCCACACACAGAAACAGGAAAAGCAAGGTCAAAAACCTCTCTGCGGGCCCCTACAGGGTTCAGTTAACCACGTAAAGTGTCACTACCTTCAGGAGAATGGGGGGCCCTAGAAAACGCCTGCCTGCCTGCTTGCCTCTCCTCCCCTCGCTGCCTTGCTCACAGAAGAAGACAGAGAACAAGCGTGACTGTTGGCATGATTCACGGGTGAGCTCAGCCTTGCTTTTCTAAAGAGCAGCCTTTTCTCATCCTGGCCAAGACAATGAGGACATGAGTGAAGGAGCTGGCTCCATTATGGGGGCCTTATATAAAGGCTGCATTGTACACAGTAAATGGAAGGCTTTTTCAGGAGACGCAGGAGGTAGTGGTGTGCTGCGTCGTGCTGAGCTGAGCATGACAACCAGGCAGGCATGCTTCCCCCACATACTGCAGCAGGTTACTTCACTTCTACTTAAGCAGTGATAATTTACAGTTTGAACTTAACAAAGCCCAGGTTCATCATATTTTGTCTCTTTTCTTTGACACTTTCCATCCTCCCTGACACACAATCTTTCTTCACCATGCTTTCACACTTGTCACCTGTGTCCACAGAGCAGAGTGGTGCTGACAGACAGGTCAGTGCTGATGTGTTTGTGTGTGCAAGTGGGCCCACAATACTTGTGGGGTCTGACAGCTTTGTGGGAACCAAAATACTAGACCTCACAATTTTAAAGGACTGTTTAAGACTTAGTTTTAGAGTTAAAATTGGGTTACGGTTAGGAGCAGGGTCAGGCACTTAGCTGTGATGGTTAACGTTAACATTAGGGTAAGGGGCTAGAGAATCCATTGTGTCAATGACATCCCTCACAAAGACTCAAGGCTGTGTATGTGTATGTGTGTGTGTGTGTGTATGTGTAAGAGAGAGAGAGAAATACAACAGACACCTAGGCCAGAGCCTGTGGCCGAAGGAGGCCAGGCCAGTGACGCACAGCCACAGATCTCACAGGCAATAAGATTCAACACTAGCTGATTAACACTGCTGCTATGGTTACAGCGGCTTGAGTGACAGGCCTGCTCCTCTCTAAGCTTTCTCTGGAAACCAGCACTGGCTGCAGTCAGATAGAACACCAAGTCCAGTTTTGCAGGTTCATAGCTGCACTTTAACAGTACAGTGAGCTATAAAATAGTTTTCAAGTAAAATGTAAGACATCTGATGCTTTTCTTAGTCTTACATTACACTGTCATATTTTGGTTTTTGGGCTGTTGTTAAGACAAAAGAAAACACATGATGATGTTTTGTAGGATTTTTACAGTTTCTTTTAAGTTTTACAGACCAAACAATTCATCAATTGATAATGAAAATAATCGTTAGCTACAGCTCTAAAAATACACAATTCCCAGAGCTCAAGGTCACCTCTTGTTTTACCTGACAAACAGTCCCGGCTTTCCCACAGTGTTTTATAGTGGAGGCGGGCCACCTCCACCTCCACTAACATCAGAAGAAATACAACATTAACCTTCAGGGGAAATGAACAGATGGACCATTTCACACAGCAGACGTCACGTATTTAATGAGTGTGTCTGTTGTTTAGGCTGTCATCTACTAACTAAATTGATCACAAAACTTGATACATCACGATGTGGGTGGCTTAATGTCTCTACTTAACAATTTGCTAGGAAACACAAAGTCTTAAACCCAAAGCTATGCAATTTCCAAAGATATAAAAGAGTAAGAATATAAATACTCCCTTTTTAGAAACAGGGACAAGAGAATATTTTGGCTTGACGAATGGCTTAAACTGTTAATCGGTTCTCTAAAGTGTTGTAGCTACATTCGACTCCGCATTACCAATAGTTGTATTATTTTGTAAATTGCCCCACATGACTCTGTTAGTGTAGTTGTAACAATGACAGAATTTGTCACAGAAACAATCCACTTTTACTATTGCTTTCATTTTATTGATTTCATTTCATATTCTACATAAATGTAGGCTCACATATTTACACAATGGGGACTCTTTCTGAGATTTTCCCAGCTCTGCCAAACATTGCTGGTTGGCATAAAAGCGCAGGAATGTCACCATTGACACCAGATTTATAAACTCTGGTATAATGAGAATACAGGGGGATTCACCTGCCGGTTATACGCTTAATCAACATTGCGTGACCTTCTTTGCCAGGTGCTTGAATGTAAGAGACTTATATGTACAAGTCCCGCACTCTAGCTTTAAGGGACAAAAAAAACGAATTTAAAAATTCATAATTCATAAATATACTGAAAACTATACATATAAAGCACCACTTACAATTCATAAGTTACCAGGTTTATGTACGGGATTTTAATTGCTGTAAATCATTCCACATAAAAGGCAGCATGATTATCAAAGTTCATTACGGAGATAATCATCCAGGCGTGGACTCATCTGATCTGAGCCTGAGTCAAGTCACCTGGCGTCCGTTTGTGAACAGAGCATTAGCATCAGAGAGAGCGACAATTAGCCTTCCCCCTCCTGCCCGCACAGCTCTCATCATCGCACTGGCAGGTCCGGATAGCCTTTCATGGCTGTGAAAAGAAAACAGCAGGCCACGCTGCTATCTAACTAGGGGCAGACGGCAGGATGGAGTTATCAGAATATCAGTTTCCATATCAAACTGCAAACACAAACAGCCTTCATTAGCCTTTGTAGTAATTTCAAACAGCCTGCATGGTTTATTACAGCAAACCGCTTAGAAAGTTAAGGTGGTATTTTGTTTGTAACTAACTTTTTTCTGTTAGGACTGCACGACACAAGATTATTTTTAAATTAATCATTTATAGGGCTGCAATTAGCAATTAATTAACCAATTATTTTCTCTATGAAATGTTTTTTTAGTTATCAGATTATTCGTTTATTAGTAAATCATCAGATTTCAGACAGCAAATGTTTGGGATTTCAGCTTGATGAATGATTGATTATCAAAAGCCTTTGATACTGTCGACCACTCTATCCTGTTATCCAGACTTGAGAATTATGTGGGGCTAAAAGGTACCGTCCTCCAGTGGTTCGAGTCTTACCTCACGGGCCGAACCTTCAGAGTAAAGTTAGGAAATTGTTCCTCGTCAGTTGCGTACTTAATCTGTGGTCTTCCTCAAGGATCTATCTTAGCGCCTTCTCTCTTCTCTCTATATATGTTACCACTGGGCACTATTCTTCGAAGACATGGGGTATCTTTTCATTGCTATGCAGATGACACTCAAATGTATGTTCCTATCAAGAGAAATGATCCCTCTGCCCTTTCATCATTACTAAGTTGTTTGGATGAAGTTAAAGCTTGGCTGGACCAAAATTCTTTATTCCTAAATGAAAACAAAACTGAGATCATTGTCTTTGGGTCCACCATCTTCGACTTAGGCAGATTATCGGCCTATAGATCTTCAAGTGTACGGAACCTGGGTGTCCTACTAGATGAGTCTCTAAACTTTGATAAACAAATCTCCTCAGTAATAAGCTCAAGCTTTTATCAACTTCGTCTGTTGTCAAAAGTCAAACCTTTCCTAAATATTAAAGCTCTTGAGATAGCTATCCATGCCTTTATCCCCACACGCGTTGAATACTGTAACTCACTTTACTGTGGTATTTCAAAAACTCAAATTGCTCGTCTTCAATTAGTGCAGAATGCTGCTGCAAGATT